>ML783446.1:683320-716497 GCA_009831015.1 Picea engelmannii
GAAACACACACACACACACACACACACACACACACACACACACACACAGATGGAGTTGGGAAAAATGATGGAGCAAGGAGGAGGGGGGAATATAGGGGTTAGGGTTTGTAATGGGATATCAAACTAGTACAAGTAGAGTTCGTCAAACAAACCATCCCGTCACTCTTCTCATGGAAATGATGAAAATATCAAAGGTAAGGTTGTGGGAAATATGTTAGTCACTTAGTCTCTTCCTAAACATCCCATTGCCCTTTATTTATTGGAAAAGACCACCCTTCTGCTAAAAAATAATGAGTAGGTTCAGTTTGTGAGATTTTAGACCCATTGACTTGGTTTAGAGTTTGTTACAATATTTTGACATTCCCCTTTTATTTCAAGGTGAGCACACCATAGGTGGTTATATTGACATACCTCGAATCTTGCAAACTGAACCCTATTCCACTTTTCATGACCCACTATAGTCTGGACCAATCCTTAATATTTATGCAAGCCTCCCCAATACCCCATCAACTGTCTCATCCTCTGACAAACCTAAATAGAAGTTTCAGATGAATATTAGGAAGAGGGGGCCTATGTGTGTAAAAAAACCAAGGAAGAATGAAGGTCATGATTGAACCATGTCTCTATAGAGAAAACATCATCCTCTATACAAAATAGCTAGTTATTGGACACTTCCATGCCTAGAGATACCATGAATTGGAGCATGTAATGTCAATAAAAGGAACATGGAACCACACTCTGGGTTATACACCTACAATGCACACATGGGAAAGAAGGCACTAGGTGGGCTATGGGATATAATACTATCGTCTTCAAGTTAGCTAAGGATATGTAAAGTATTATTTTGGAGGTCCACGGTTCTGGGGGACTACATATTTAACCTTCTTCATGTGGAATTCTAGTTTCGACTTGATTTGTGAGTGCATAGATATAATGGTCCTATGGGTCATGATGACATGCTTGCCCACTGAATTTTGAGAGCCATAAATTTTCAAAATTATTGGGATATCTTGAGAGCCTATCTCAAAAAAAATATAGATATGACCATGTGAAAGAACACCTTCATAGATATATATTTGTGTTGAAATGGACATATTTCAAGGGTTACCAAATGTGATTATGGTCAAGGAGGGATAAAACCACTTTATGCAAACCCTTGACTATTAAAATGCACCTTATTGATGCACTTACTGTTGATCACATGGACATCTAAAAATCACTTGTTCTTACAACAATAAGACCAATATGAGAGGGGGAACCCATATTTTTATGAGCCAATTTGATTATGGAGTGGAAAGCCTCAAGTCATAGGGAAGGGAAGGGAAGAGGAAATTGGGAACCAAGGAAGCAAATTTGGACGGGTCCAAAAAGACAAAAGCATAGGTGAAAGTTGAGATAATCAAGGTAAACATAAAAGGTAAACATAAAACTTTCATACTATATCTCTAAATTTAAGGGTAGAATCAACGAGTCTTGGAGTTTGAGTATCAATCTGGACCCTTATAAAAATTCCCCACACAACCATTGGTAGGTCTGGAGCAAGACACATAGGAAACATGAGGTTTCTTGCATTCTAAAATTCCAAAATAATTCGATATCATTGTGGTGGAGATGCAAGTAGCTCCCCCAGGCTGATAGGCACTAGAAAATCACAATAAATTCCCTCCACTACAAAGTAGTACTTAACAAGATCTCAGAGTAGAGAAGAAAACCAACAGTCGTGGGACCAAGGATTGTGGATTCAAGTATCCCTATGGAAATAAGAGGATGAAGAACTCACCTTTCCCATTCAAAAAAATATGCAGAGTTGGGATTTTTTTTGGACGCTAATGTACCATCCCCATGGCCATTAATAATGCAACACCTAAGAGGGTGATTTGATGATGCTTATATCTCATAACACAAGAGGCATAGGGATGGCCTTGTGTTACACATCAAAATTACTCACTTCAATAATGTCGCAAGTGTCATCATTACAAGTGTTGTAAGTGTCGCATCTTTTCTGCAAGTGTCACATCTTGACCACAAGTGTTGCAAGTGTCACAAACATC
The DNA here is from genome assembly GCA_009831015.1 of Picea engelmannii. Taxonomy (NCBI): domain Eukaryota; kingdom Viridiplantae; phylum Streptophyta; class Pinopsida; order Pinales; family Pinaceae; genus Picea; species Picea engelmannii. Next base: position 685,372 of record ML783446.1, read on the forward strand.
ATACTGCAATCTTGCCTATTTCATGCCTCTATCGACATCACAAAGACACTTAAGACACCCCAAAGACTATTTTTGAAGAAGAGAAATCACTTGATAGGGAGTACAAACCTTTTGCCATTGAAAGAACCACTCAAAAATGGATTTTGGAGAGGAGTGCTCCCCTACCCATTGTTAGGGAATGCTAGTGCTCCCTGGGCCTCTTTGGGGGAGTGTTTGAGTGCTTTGTGCACCCTTTTGGGGGAGCACTACCCTTTCTGAGTGAATTTTTGGTTTGTTGGAGGAAATTAGGGGACAATCCCCTCAATATATAAAGGTAGTTGGGTTCGAATCTTGGGTCAAGGCATGATCTTAGGGAAGATCCTCAACTGAAGGAGAGGAATCCTCAACTTATCCCAAAGATCTCTCAAGTGGTTGGGCCTCTCCAAGGTTATATAAGGAGGCCTTCTCATGGTGAAATGTACACATGAAAAAGATTGGAGGTATGAAACCTATGATCTCATAGACAACATACCGAATACAATGGAGATTACTTGAGCAAAGGGGTTGGACAAGGAGAACTGGAAGAAGCTGTTGCACCTTCATCAAAGGATTGTAAGTACTTTTACTTGTTCTCATCAATATATTAATTCTTGGCCTATTTCTTTCAGACTTATGTTTTTTCCACATGAGTTTGTCTGCAGTAGATGGATCTATATTTGAACTAATCTCAGTAGAGTGGGAAGTCCATTGTATATTTGTTTGTTCTACAAGACCTATCAGGGAGCTCAGGATCGAAGCTCAGCCTGGACTTTGCAAGGAAAAACGTCGTTAATAAGGTACATATATTTATTTTTATCCTTCGTATATTAGCTTGATTAGACCTAAAAGGATGTCAGTGTCCATGTTAATCACTTTTCTGTCTTGGCCTTAGGAGTCTAGAGACCAAGAGGGAATCCACTTGTTCGCAGGGGGGATTCACCTACAACAAAAATTGGCGACTCCACTGGGGAGGAGATTTGATTTTTGTTTCCTTTCCCAGATATTGTTTTGGCCCTTTTCCCACTCATTTGATCTTCTCCATACTGTCTTTGATTCTTAGATTTGTTTGATTGCCTCTTTATTTCATCATGATCACCCTGATTTGCTGAGTCTGCTTGATTTTTTGAGTTTTTGGGCATTTTTCTGAACTTTTGAAGCAGAGTGCTCCCCTACCCTTGCTATCAGAGTGCCAACACTCCCTGGTGGTCTTAAACAGAGCGCTGGAATGCTCTGGTGGCCCTTACACCAGAGAGCTACCCCCTTTTCTGTGAAAAACCCTCTAGGTTTCCAATTTATGGGTTCAGTTTTTGTTTTTTGCACTTGCTCAGAGTCTCATACTCTCAGTCCATCTTGGTATTGACCTTCAACACCATGTTTTCTAAGGATTGATCCTCTTTTGTTTGGGAATTTGAAATTTTCTTTCCTTGCCTTGAAGTCACTGTTTGTCTTTGCTGACCTAGAGTTAACTTGCTGTTTTCTTTTCCTTTATCTGACCGAGTGGAAGCTTTTGTGAGGAAATCCAAAGGTCTGTGAACCTTTCCATTTGATATTTGAGGTCAGTTTTCAATCATTTCTCTTTTGTTTGAGGTTTTTGGTTCTTGTTTGCAAATTTGGTTACCTTTGTCCTTCTTGTTTATTCACGATGAGAGTGTATTTTTGTTTTGTGTGAGGTTTGCTTCTGATTGTTTAATCCTGAAGTCTAATTGACATTAGAAGTTTTACATCTGATTATCATTCACATATAAGCGAAAGGACATATTTTAGTGATTGGTTTGGATATTAGAAGGCATTTATGAAATTTTAGCATTACATTGGATTTGATTAAGAAACAATTGTATGAGGACATTGCATCTTAGTGTTTGATAATGAAAAGAAATTTCTCTCTTTCCCTTAAATAGACATTCATCGAAATACAAGACTTCTTATCATCTTCTTGTGCATTTTTTGGGAATTGAGTCATCATACCATCAATTTCATTGTCATACACCCCTTTGAGTAAAGAATAGCTGCAAAATGAACGCTAATTAAAAATTATCTAGAACATTTTGTTTTAAGGATCTTCCACCAACATTAGACTAGGATTAGCACTTTGGATTAGGCTGTGAGTACAACTCTCCAAAGTTTTCGAAACAACATTAGTATCCTGAGATAGGGAGAGTCAAATCCAATTGTCATATAGGCTTTCTGGGATCCCCCTCTCACACAGGGGTTACACACGAGGTCACATTCGGGAGAATTACAGAGATTATCCCTTCGTGGTTCAACTATTTGTAGTGGTTGAATCATATATTGGGGGTCACTTGAGGGTATACCCACGATTATGTGTGGGAGCCTCTCGCGTTGATTTCATACTTGTTATCCTACCCATACGTTCGAATCAGACTGTCGACTATACCTGCCCAGGGGCTGACTGCGAGTTAGTGTCCTTAGTTGCCATAATATTTAGGTACTTACACGAGGTGATGGTGAAGGGAAGTCTCACTGTACTTAGAATAGACATTGGTCAAACTCACTCAGGCTCCTTGGAGGGTAAATCCACAATTATTGCGTGGAATCTTGCACCAAGGTGAAAGTACGTTAAGCAGGTCACCATTGTAGTTGTTCCACCATATCCTATCCCCTTCTTGACTTGGTCATGCGATGTTGGATTTCATCACCAACTAGTACGATCATCGAGAGAAGTTTTGTTTGCTTGGTTTTGATTCCTAGATTTTATTAGCGTATGCTGTTTCTTTTTGTTAGTTGGCCCTAGATTTTCAGCGTGTACTGTTATTCTCCAAAATTGAGCCCGTAGATGATAAAGGTCTTCGTCGATCGCGTAGGATGCAAGGGCTACCTCCGGAAGGCTACCAACCCTTACCTCCTAACCCTCCAGAAGACAACTACCGCAGAGAGGTAGAAAATCAATTTGACGCTGGGAGTTTCGTTGATCCTCCGTTAGACAATTCATAAGGCACTTTGGTTACGATTGAGAATCCCACTCCTCACACTACATTTGTGTCGACAATTCCTCTCGAACCACTTTTGCTTCATTTAGACTCCCTTGGGAACGTCATAGACGAAGGGGTCCCACAGTTACCTGAGAGAGATTTTACCGAAACATATATGGGATCCACAGAACCAACCTTTGGCGATGATTATAAGACTCATGTTCGTCCTACCACTGCAGTAGATACAAATCCCACACCTGCTCGTTCTGTATGAAGGACTTCAGCAGGACGCGATCTCTATGAGCATTTTGAATCCTTTCGACAACCCTTTAATCCTCATGACCCTCCTGTTGAAACTGGGCCATCTGTTCAAACTACGAATCACCCCATCGATCAGGTCATTAACTCTACTATTGCATTAGCACAAGTCTATCCTAATGCTGGACTCATCACCTCTACTCATTCCCAAGGCACTTCGATCCCTACCCCCGCTTTTACAAACTTTCACTCTACAACTCCACATGTTTCGAACGATCTTGCTGGGACATCTTTTCACCGAAGAATGCAGACCCTTGCCAGCCAAATACATTCAACTGGAGGGAAACCACCATCTAGTAGACCTATCCCTCCTGGAATACCACCATCCTATGGCGGGCCTACCCCTCCCTGGGGACAACCCCCTTTTCATGTTCTTCCCAGAGGGAAACCTCCCTTTGCCAGTCATACCCCAGTCGCTAATCCACCGTTGGCAGGGGGGAAACCTTCGTCTGCTGGAAACCCTTCATAATCATGGGGAGTATCTTCTGGAGGCACATTTACCCAACCCCATGTTGGGGGGCACTCATATCATAACCCACAAGGAGGAGTATCAAATCCTGTTCCTTTCGGACCATCTTATGGACAACCTTATCCGGGTGTCCCAAACACCACCATGAATCCTCAAGGAAAACAACCTTATACTCCCCATGGGCCTAATGTGTATCCACCTTTGGGATCTACTCCTTACCCTCCTAAAGGGCACAATGTTTATCCTCCTTATGGGCAAGCAAATCACCCGGCTTATAATGCTCAGAACCCACTGGGTTATGCAAATGTTTCTCACCCATCATCGTATCCTGCTTATCCTGGTCAGAAACAACCATATGTAGGAGGACCTACTGATTACAACTATCCACCTAACCCATTTTATGGTCCTACTGGTGTTCCTATGCCACACCAGTATCATTCACAAGTCAACTGAAAACTACCTTTCCTTGCAACTCTGTATCTCCCAGACTTGTCTCGGTTAACCTATGATCCTATTTTTCATTCACTGGTTTGGCCAATTATTCTAGCTAAACTTCCTTCTGATATTCCGAAATTTGATGGAAAATATGGAGAAGATCCAAATAAACATGTGACGACTTTCCATTTATGGTGTTCATCAAACTCCCTCATGGATGATTCTATACGTTTGCGTCTTTTCCAGCGAACACTTACAGGCTCTACAACAAAGTGGTATATTGAACTACCATGTGCTTATTTTCATGATTTCAACTCCCTTGCCATGTATTTCCTCACGCACTTTCAACTACCTAATTGCTACGAGACGGGTACTGAACTCTTGACCTCTCTTCGTCAAACTGACTCCATGCATATCTCTGACCATACTCATGAGTGGAGACGATGATGAAGGATGATCAAAGTAATCATTCCTGATATATTATTGGCAGAGTGGTTTACTAAATCACTTTTACCCCCTATCGCTCGCGATGTTGCTATGGGTGGTGCAGTCACCGAGGAAGAAACCATTGCTCAGGCTCAGTACTTATATTTCATTTATTCACAATCTCGTACTTTGTATGATTTGCTTCCAAATGCTGCTCGAGCTAATACCGATCCATCCAAGCCATCATCCTCATCTCATGTGGGCGATGTTATCGGTTCCATCAAAACTCAATCTACTTCCCAGTCGACCACACTCTCCTCTACCTCTCCCCAAACTCAGATCTCTGAGGTGAATGCAGTTCAATCTGCCCCTTCACAACAATTCGAAGGTAAGAAGAAGACAAAAAATAAATCAAAAAATACTAATAGCAATGAACAACCAAAAAATCAAGCTCAAACGCCTGCTATCGAAAAACAACCACAATGGAAACTGAAATTCCCGTGTATCATTTGTGGTGATGATCACTACACTTGAGACTGTCCACATCACAATGAAGTGGCCAAAATTTTCCAGGGAAATTCATAACCCACTGTGCTTACTCAGCCTTTTCCACAACAACAATCCATGGTTTCTCAAACCCCCTCTCCTGGGGGCAGTTCTATCCATCCTCATGATGAGGCCTCGACAAGTGCACATATTTATATGTTTAATGGGATTAATTTGACCACTTGCTCTAAGACATACGACACACCAGGTAACCCTGACAAAGGAAAAGTCACTAATAGTACCGATACTTTACCGGATCCATCACCGTCCTCCATTAGTCCTCCATCGGTTAATCTTCCGTCTGGACCACTTCAGATTGAGAAACCTACGTTCAACTCTATCTTATGCCCTCCTAAGATCACTATCCATAAATCTAACTTTAATCCTAGTTCACGTGCCGCACAGAACTACAATATTGTTGAATATTTGGCTCAAGCACCGTGTGCTATGTCTGCGTTAGAAGTTCTACAACACTGCCCCAGTCAACATAGAACGCTCTTGGCTGCTATTGGAGCTGTTGATCCTCAGTCGTCCAACCATATCATGTTTAACATGGACAATTATACATCTTGACTCTCCCACCAACTTGCTTTCCAAGTTGATGTTGTTGTTCACAATCAACAAATGCACCGAACTATTCTGGATGAGGGAGCCTCAACTTGTATCATGTCTCTAGCCTGTTGGAAAAGTTTAAAATCACCCGCACTTAACAAATCCCCAACGATGTTACGTGCATTCGATGGGTGACGTTTTCATCCCCATGGGATTTTACTATCCCTGCCCATCCAATTGGGTGGAAAAACTTTTACTGTTGATGTCGAGGTGGTCAATGCTCCCCTCGATTACAACTTGTTACTTGGAAGAAGTTGGTTTTATGCTATGACTTTCGTTGCCTCATTGGTCTTTCGATGTGTACAATTTCCTCATCAGGGCAACATTGTCACTATTGATCAGTTAGATTTTTGCACAACCGATGCTCGCGCTCCCGCTACCAACAACATTCCTTTCTTGGGAGACCACAAGATCATGTATGAAAGCGTTGGTGTTGACTTGTTGAAAGATTATAGCCTTATGGGTACCTTTCCCACACCACTTCCACCGACTGCACATCATATTTCCACTGTCGATATGATTTCGACCACGACTTATCAATCTTTGGAATCATCTGACCCTTGGATTGTACCTAGTTCATTGGAATTCGATGCACTAGGTGACACCGTGCCACTTAGTCCAGCCGAAACATCATACGTTTCTATCCAATCCACTTCTCCCTCTTCAGATGAACAACATCTATTGGCGCCCGACAGTTATTTGATGCCATCACGGTTAAGTTCCTTTTCGTCTGCGATCGACTACATTTCCCCAATTTTTCCCTTTGATGAATCTATTATGGAAATGTTGAGCATTGACGAGCTACCTCGGGCTGATAACCATCATCGATCATGTTTTCTTCCCCCTCGTGAAGAAATTTGGGGAGATATACACTCTATCTTCCTTCTTGATGTTGATATTCCATTGTCTCCCATGCCTTCAACTTTCGATGATTTGGATTCGGTAGTTGACATGGTGATCTCTTCGGTAGGGCTATTAGAGCCTGATCTCCTTACCCCTGTCGCGACCCTCGACATGTGTTCCTTCCAGGGTGATTTTCTTCCATCCAGTGAAGATATCTTGGAAGCCATGACCGAGTTTTGTCCCTTGACATGGTGTCCTTCCAGAGCGTTATTCTCTTTGAAGCCATGATCAAGGAGATTCCACGAACATAGTTTTTATTCTCTGTAGCAAGCTCGTTAAAAAATGAAACAAAGGTCATGAGCATAGTTTCGCTTCTCTGTCGCAAGCTCGTTAAAAAATGAAACAACAATCTGGGGATTGAACCTGGAGCCTTGAGCATAGTTCTTTTCTTGTGTCAAGCTCGTTAACAAATGAAACAGTCACCTTTCTTGAACATTCATTTCATCCACCCTTATCCTTTTTCTCCATCTAGTAGAGAAATTGGTGACAACCTCAAAGTCGGTGAATGAATTGAAGCTTGGAGGGACTCCAGCCTTTGATGATCATTCTGGAGCTAAGCCACTAGCTTTCAAGATGGGGGCATACTGATCTTAGTCTTTGTTCTTTCTCGTGCTCGTAAAAACATGAGAATGCAACCGAGCAACCTTTTATCTCTTTTTCGGGCTCGCATGGATATACGAAAAAGGAACCCCTTGGAGTTGTCTTTAAGCTCTTTTTAGGCTCTCTAAACATGAAAAGATTGCTGAGTGATCTTGCTTCCTTTCCCACTCATTAAAAGGTTTGAAAGGGCGTCTTTCGAGTGATAATTTATCTCTTTTTCGGCCTCGCAAGACTAACATTACAAAAAAGGACAACATTGGAGTCATCTTTATGTTGTTTTAAGACTCTAAATATGAAAACCACCAAGTTTACCTTCTCTGGACTCGTTAAACATTCATACATTGAAGGGCTCATATGAGATCGAAACCTTACTTCTTCCAGTTCGTTAAACAAAGGAAGAGGGACTTACCGAAGGTGAGTTACATCGAGCATGTGTTACCCTCCTCGAGCTCGTTAAATTAAAAAGAGGTACTCGTCTATCTGGATGGGGGAAAAATTGAATGAAGCAAGCCAAGTAGTTTTTGAGAACATTGCCAGTAACCCTTACAGTCATCCTTGAACACGACATTTTCTATTTGCACGCATTTCAATCTACTGAACCTCTGCACTGAGCCAATCCTCTGAGTTTCTTTTACTCCTTTGGGTCACCTGATGAAAGTCACCGTATCTACTGCATTATCATGTTTTGGTCCATGTCAAGTTTCTGTTGTTGTGCCTCAGTGTTGAAGGGAAGTATCTGCCTCGAGAGTCAGCCATTACAAATATCTTATTTGAATACCTATGTCAGTCCATGTTCATTTTATCTACCAATTACATCTCTGTGTCAGTTTCATGTCGTTGATGGGGGATACATCAAGGCCCTCCTTCGACGAGTCTATTCCTGTCGACTTCAACACATTATCTAGGAACTAGACTTAGAAACCAATTAGTAACTTGGGACCTGCATGCCTCAATGGAAGGCCTCCTCATGTCCAACAGTGGGTTTACATCATTGACCCCTAATCGGGTGATTCCACAGATGTTCGAATTCATCTCATTCATTCACATTCGTTGGAATGTACTAGAGTACCTTGGGAATCATTGAAATCAATGGTGATTTCTCTCGCGCTTGTTAATGGCTTACCTCATTGACCGGTAATCAAGTGGTTTCTACCATGTTCAACATCAGGACATCTATTCACATGGTTAGATTCACACTAAATCAGGGATCGGTAAGAAGACCCTGGGTTGAGTTATCACTCTTATATGTACTTTGCCCATGTTGCGAAGGAGTTATTTTGAACTATGACACATATACTGTTACATAGATCCACTTTGTATTGGTCGTGGATATGTCTTGTCATCTCATATATCCACTGTGTATTCTTCGTGGCTACGATCAGTTCAGGTCATAGGAGTATAGATCCACATGGTATCTTCAATGGCTATACCATTTTGTCAATATAATTATGGATCCGCAGTGTATTTTGTGGCAGCCATATCTAAAAATTCTTTATCACTCAAGCATAGGTATGCCTGCCTTGGGTTTGAAACATGTCATAATATTTGTTTGATGGTTGTGTGCAGCTTTTTCCAGCCTCTTTGCATCCATACCCTTGCTTGAAAAAGTCTACAAAGTACTTCAGTCATCATCGTATTCTAACTTCGCACTTTGGGGGGCAATCTGTTACACATCAAAATTACTCACTTCAATAGTGTCACAAGTGTCGTCATTACAAGTGTTGTAAGTGTCACATATTGTTCGCAAGTGTCGCATCTTGACCACAAGTGTTGCAAGTGTCACAAACATCATACTGCCATCTTGCATATGTCGTGCCTCTAATGACATCACAAAGACACTTAAGACACCCCAAAGACTAGTTTTGAAGAAGAGAAATCACTTGACAGGGAGTACAAACCTTTTGCCACTGAAAGAACCACTCAAAAATGGATTTTGGAGAGGAGCGCTCCCCTACTCACTGTCAGGGAGTGATAGTGCTCCCTGGGCTTCTTTGGGGGAGTGTTTGAGCGCTCTGTGCACCCTTTCTGAGTGAATTCTTGGTTTGTTGGAGGAAATCAGGGGACAATCCCCTCAATATAAGAAGGTAGTTGGGTTCAAATCTTGGGTCAAGGAATGATCTTAGGGAAGATACTCAACTGAAGGAGAGGAGTCCTCAACTTATCCCAAATATATCTCTAGTGGTTGGGCCTCTCCAAGGTTATATAAGGAGGCCTTCTCATGGTGAAAGGTACACATGAAAAATATTGGAGGTATGAAACCTATGATCTCATAGACAACATACAAAATACAGTGGAGATTACTTGAGCAAAGGGGTTGGACAAGGAGAACTGGAGGAAGATTCTGCACCTTCATCAAAGGATTGTAAGTACTTTTACTTGTTCTCATTAATATATTAATGCTTGGCCTATTTCTTTCAGACTTATGTTTGTTCCACATAAGTTTGTATGCAGTAGATGGATCTATATTTGAGCTAATCTCAGTAGAGTAGGAAGTCCATTGTATCTTTGTTTGTTCTACATGACCTATCAGGGAGCTCAGGATCGAAGCTCAGCCTGGACTTTGCAAGGACAAACGTCGTTAATAAGGTACACATCTTTCTTCTTCTCCTTCGTATATTAGCTTGATTAGACCTAAAAGGATGTCAGTGTCCATGTTAAGCACTTTTATGTCTTGGCCTTAGGAGTCTAGAGACCAAGAGGGAATCCACTTGTCCGCAGGGGGATTCACCTGCAACACCTTGAAGAAAAAATCCATAAGAAGACTTGTATTAAAAAACAATCCAATTATTTTGATTTTGCAGGAGATGATGGGTTTGTAATTGGTAGCGAAGAAGCATTTGAAAAAATGTTTTCCAAATTGGTGATTCATGATGGCGAGTTTGATACAAAAATTAATAGGTTTGATACTAGAAAAATACAATGGCCCTTCATACATCGGTAAGTTCCCAAAATTATATCCTAGCGACATTATTTTCTCATGCCCTAAATTTGGAAATGGATATTCTCAATGTTTATGCACGAGTTCAGTGTAGGAGGGAATTTAGCTGTGATCTTGAGGTGTTGGGCATTGTGAATGTGCCACATCTCTACGACGTTCCTTGTTAGTTGAAACTTAATATTTAGAGCAATATAGACATAAATATAATTGTGGAAAACAAATATATAGAACATAGTCAAAATAACGACAATGAGAAAACGTTTATTGATATTTAGAATATAGATCAATGTTCACGTTCCTCTTCGAGGGGGAAACCTTCAATTGATAAGAACCCACAATACAATATTATTCACTTGGAACCCAATTACATAACTTCTACTACGATATATAGTTTCTAATTAACCTATCCACCAAGTGGGCCTCCATCAATAAAGCCACAACCATTCACTAGTGGACCTTCTTTAATGAGGACAACTTGCATTTACTGATTTCACACTCTACTACCTCATGGGCCTTATTTAATAGAGATGACCCCTAATACATCAATTAAAAAACTATTCCCATAACTAGGGGAGTTAGGTTGGGACCCTAAGATACCCTCCCTCTTATAAAGTAATGTTGTCCTTAAGGTAGAAGATGAGGAAATTGGTGGAGATTCTCCACTAGTTCCCATGTAGCATCTTATGGTTGTGTATCCTTCCATTGGATCAATACTTCTTGGATAATACGTTGGTGAAGATGATGCTTGTTTTTGTCCAAAATGGCCTCAGGCTATAACCAAACACAATGCTCCTTGTCTAGTTTAGGAAAGTTGGATTGAACTCTACAATTCAATGGACCCATCCACATTCTCCAAGCATGACACATGAAACAATGAGTGGAGATTAGAATGACTAGGAAGAGCCAATTTGTAATTCATTGGGACTATATGTTTGATTATATTATATGGATCACAAAACTTAGGTGCTAACTTTAGGTGGCTATTCTCCTCAAGTGATGTAACTTTTCTTTTGAGGGTTGGAGATGTAGGAACACCCGATCCCATTCTTCAAAGTGGGGTTTAGAACAATGATGATTTATTTGTTGCTTCATTAAGTTACGGGAGAACACCAAATTATTTTGAGGATACGAAGAATGTCAATATGGGTTGTCAAGGTTTTTTCCACCTTGTGAAACTTAGAAAAGCATGGTAAGTAGGAGATCACCAATGGGGGATTTTTCCCATTGATTGCGTCAAAGGGGGTCATTTTAGTAGCACCATGATAGGTGTTATTGTGCCACCATTAGTCCGAGGGTAATCACTTGACCCATTGGGATTGTTAGTTTGAGGAAAAAAAATGTAAATAATCTTCCAAACACTTAATAAAAATTATGTCTGATCATCCATTTGGGATCGATATGCAATGCTAAGATTCAGTTGGGTACCTTGAAGCCGAAACAACTCCCACCAAAAATTTCTAGTGAAGGTGGGGTCATGATATGGAACAATTTATTTAGGCATGCCATGGAGTTTTAAAATATTTTCCATGAGTGACTTGTGCTACCAAGGCCTTGAATGGGTGTTGTAAGGATACAAATGAGCATATATAAAAAGGTGATCAACAACTACCATGATCATTGATTTGTTTCCTAATTTTAGTAACCCCACAATACAATACAAAGAAATTTCAATCCAAACAATGATCAGAATGGGTAAAGCATGTAATGCTATTGGAGGCTTCATAGTCCCCCCCTTGTGCTGATATAAAATTTCACTTTTTGGCACAAATTTGTGGATGTTCACCTTCATGATTTCTCAAAAGAATGAGTGATTAATCCTTTCATATGTTTTATGAAACCCAAAGTGACCCACTATGGGAGAGGAGTATAATTCAAATAACACTTTGGATATAAATGTTGAATCTCAGACCAAAAGAACAAGCCATTTATACCAGATCTCATCATTCTACCAAGTGTAGTATGGATGTGCATAGGGTTGGCCTATAGCTAGTGGATCATGAGCACTATCTTAGCATCCATTGACCATTCTTGATGTACCTCCTTCAACCAACCGAGAAATTGGAAAGACAAGGAAAATAAGGAACCTTCTTCTTCATACTTCCTAAATAGAGCATTAACCACCACATTCTCCTTGCTCTTCTTGTAGATAATATCATAATCATATTCTAACATTTTAGTGACCCATTTTTGTTTCTCTAGGGAGGACAACCTCTGTTCTAAGAAATATTTCAAATTGTGATGGTTTGTTTTAATATGGAAATAATACCGTATCAAGTAAAGATGCAACATATCAACTGCATGAAGGATAGCCAACATTTCCTTTTCATGGTGGATTTTCCCAAGTTTCTGTCACAAAATTTGTTACTAGTCAAGGCCAACACGTATCCCTCTTGCATTAACATTGTCCCAATTCCTTTGCTAGAGGTGTCACATTCCAAGTCAAATGTATTTTTGAAATTGGGCATGGCTAGTACTAATAGCATATTTTAGAATTTGAAAATCTTGTTCGGCCTCCTCATTTCAACCAAAGGCATTATTTTTGGGAAAGGTAGTGAGGGGAGTTGCAATTTTACCATACTTCTGCAAAAAATTCTTGCAACAACTCATGAGGCTAAGAAATCCTCACAAATTGTTGAGGGTCTTGGGGCGAGGCTAGTCTTTCATCACCTCAATTTTCTTAGGATCAACACACACACCCTCACCACTAACAATGTGTCCCAAATATTCCACTTCTAAGATAGTAGAAGCATATTTAGAACATTTGAGGAACAATTGGTGACTACAGAGGAGTTGTAACACCTAATACACATGTGCCACCCAAGTTTTTTTATAGAGCAGGATGCCATCAAAGAAGACTAAGAAAAAATGACGTAGAAGGGGTCAAAATATTTTTTTCATGAGGCTCTGAAAAGTGGAAGGTGTATTACAAAGACAACCAAGCATCACTAATACCTAGTAATGACCTTCATGAGTGCAGAGAGAATTTTTAAGAATATTTGCTTCCTTCATGCAAATTTGGTGATAACTAAAGTGGAGATCAAGTTTGGTGAATAACTGATTTTTGTGTAGCTCATCTAAGATATTACCAATGACCAGAATAATAAATTTATATTTGATGGTCAAGTTGTCAAGATCTTGAAATTCAAGACACATGTGCCAAGTGCCTTGTTTTTTAAGAACCACGATGACTAGGGAGGAATAGGGGCTAGTGCTAGGATGGACGACGCCTATTGCCAATAACTCCTAGAAAATATTTTGAATTTCATTCTCTTTGGAAAAAGGATGGTGATACATATGCATATTGGGTGGTAGAATACGTAGGAGCAGTGGGATTTTATGATCATGCTCACCATGTGAAGGTGGTGGTCCCTTGGGAAGTTCAAAGACTTGTTGGAGTTTGTCCAAAACTAACTACAAGTCTGAATGAATTGGTTGAGATGCATCCTCAAAGGCTTGAATATCATGTAATTTTGTAGTATAAATGCCCGCATGATCTTTTTTTAGGATCTTTTACATACGGTGGGAATTGACTATTTCTGGAGAGATTTATTTGAGACCTTTGAGAGTGTAGGTATGCCCTCATGGAAATTCATGTATAAATACAAGAAATCCATGGTGATGGGGCCTAGTGTTCTCAACCATCTCAACACCCAAAAAAGTGTCACAACTACCCATTTCAATGATGAACATGTGAGTTTTTAGGGAATAATTGTCCATTTGAAGTTACATATTTTCACACCAGCTACCACATTTCACAGATCCCCCATTTAAAATCATAATTTAAAAGTTGTTAACAACATGGATAAAATAGTTCATTTCTTTGGTGATGTCACGACGAATGAAATTGTGGGTGCTATCATTTTCAATTAAGACAATGGACTACTAATGATTGATGTAGCCAACCAAGTTTAACGTCCAAGGAGAAAAAAATATTGGTCAAGGAATGAAGAGAGATTTAGGGTTATTCACCCTATTGGTTAGGAAGCATAACATCCTCTATGTAGAGTGTGATGTCCTCCAAATTCCCTCTATCAAATTTAGTATTTTAGATCTCTTTAGAGATGGACATAAATAATTCTTGTTCCTTACATTTATGGCCAACACATATTTTTCATGATATCTGTAGTAAAAATCCTTGAATTGGTGTTTCATCATTTCTACCTGTGTAAACTTGTGTACCTTGAGGGTGACCACATTTGGGCATGAGCATGGAGAAAATTTGGAGTGTTCATCTAGGCATAAGACACAACTTGAGCATGACGAGTGAGCTGAGTGTCCTTCAACTAGGTAGCAAGGTGATTCAACTCCAAGACTCGGGCTTTGATTTCCTCCTTAAGACCATTGATAAAAAATTTCTTGAAAAAGTCATTTTTTAATTTTTAAATTATAATGGATAAACACTCAAAAGAATTAACATATTATTCTATTATGCATGTTTGACATAATTTGGTTAGCTGGCCCACAAAATTAGTATCCCAGATAAAGCAATCAAACAATGCTTTCACACACTGCTTCCATATAATGAACCCTGGAGAGGATTTCTTTTTCCATTGCCACCATTGCCAACATTCCCTATCCATATATAGAAAAATATTTTGGAGTTTCAATAGGTCATCCTCTATGGCATTGAGGGAGAAACATTATTCCATTTAGTCAACCTAACCTATAGGATCCAAACCATCAAACTTATTCTTATCAACTTTAAGTAAGAGAGGCATCATATTATGGGAGTGGTCAGGAAAGGAGTGGTATTTATTGTAACCTCTGCTCATCCATGTGCTTACCCTTGTTATAAAATTCACTAGAGAAATAACCACCATCATCATGCTTACCCTCTATCTTTTCAATTATCAAAACAAAATCCAACTTGTGCATTGGGCATAATCATGTTGGTCTCAAGTGTGCTTACTAATTAGGTGAGAGACTCAACCATTTGTTTTAGTTCACACATTGCTAATGTTTTGTGGGTGTGGGTCATGTGATGAGGACCACTTGAGAGGTTATACAAGAGCTATCCCAACATGATAAGTGTCACGAGATTAATCTGTTGAGATGGGTCACATGCAACAATATTGGCGGATCCACAATTTTTTTTACTAGAGAGCTACACCAATGTGATTAATGTCATGCAAGGAGTATTTTGATCTAGGTCTCTTGTAGTGGTACTGGTAGGCCCAAGATTTATTTAAAAAAATTATGGTAGGATTATTATCCTCTTCGAATATTACTATGGTGACAAAATTCCCAAATTCTTGATATTCCAACAAAATTGTTTTTTAGCTACCCATTCTGTAGAGACTAGGGTTGTAGGGTCCTAAAGACAAGGCAGTGTTACGTGCCATATATCTATAATATATTAATGGGTTTCTAAAAATATTACTCAGTTGAATCCCTCATGATGCTAACTAAGGAGGCTAGACTATACCCTTAGTTTTAGTACCCGATTCCTAGGTACTAGAGAGTGATCTCACCAAGTGCTATTCTTGGTGTACTATAACAATAAGATGGAATTCATGTTTATATAAGGTTAGTTTTAGGTTCTCCTAGGGGGATTCCAATATAACTGAAGGCATGTGGAAGATCAAATATGTAGGTATATTATATTTGATGTGATACTACTCGAAGGGGTACCAACAAGGGTTACAAGGGAGTCAAACTATGTGACTTCCACTTGTATTTCCTATGTGTATGTTTCCTCAACTATAACTTTACCCACTAAGTGACATATCTGTATGTTTAAATACACTCGAACATGTATATAGCCCAATTTTGTTTTTCTAAAACTTGGGCACAAGAAAGTGCTTTGATACCACTTGTGGTGTCCCTTGTTCATTGAAATAGAATATTTAGCATAAGATAGACAAAAATATAATCGTGGAAAGAAAATACAAAACTAAAGTATGGAAATAACAACAACGAGCAATGATTTATTGATTTTCATAATAGAGATCAATGTTTACTTGCCTCTTTTAAGGGACAATATCCAATTAAGCAGCTCTCCAAATATAATATTATTCACTTGGAACCCAATTACATAGCTTCTACCATTGTATATAGTTTCTAATTGACCAAAACCCTAACCACCTAGTGTGCCTACATTAATGAGGCCATGACCACTAACTAGTGGACCTTATTTAATGAGGCCATCTTAAATTTATTGATTTCACACTTTACTACCTCATGGACCATATTTAGCAAAGATGGTCCCAATACATGAAGTAACAACCTATTCTCCTAACTAGGGGAGTTAGGGTTGGACCCCAATACTCTCATTTTGGGAGGCAATCTAAATTTCACTATGCACCATTCAAAAATATGGGGGAACCAAGTGTGCCCAGACCTGTTATAAAATTTCTTCCAAAATTATATGGATCAACGCCTACTAGTTAACACAGAGCCCATCATAGTGGAACCCACTCGGTCAAATAAAATAATTTTGGATTCAAGGGATTTATAAGACTTGAATATTATATGATCAAGGAGTCCCTAGTCTTGAGGATCGATTATTATAAGTCCTTAGTTCTAAAGGAGGATTTTTTTGACCATCTGCCCATCAAATTGGAGTTTTTGGTGGGAGAGGATAAACCCTCATTCCTCTTAAATTTGGCCATAAATGGTTGAACCATGAGGATTACATCATTCTTGTTAGAGAGAGATGGTGGAAAACAACAATAGGAATAGAGGAATCCACCATGACAACTTTTCAAAAGAATATAATCCATACAAAATATTGAACCAAGGAATGGGAAAAGGACATTTTGGAGAAATTTTGGAATTTTGAATTTTAATGCAATTATAAAATTTCAAAACCCTACTGCTCACCACATCATTCCTAGGGTATCATCATGAAACCCTACTGATCCATATCTAAACACAATATGGAAAACACTGAGTGAGTGAGAGAAAGACTCTCTCCTTCCTCTATATATATGAAAGATAAGGGAGGATAAAAAGACACAAGTGGGCCTAAACCCTTAAAAGAAAGCTATTACAAACAAGTAGGCCCACACATGTGATGTGCTATACTCCGGGGTACACATGTCAAGGTACAAGGTGATACTATACAAAATAAAATCTCTAAGACAATGGTGTTACACAAGATGTGTCCATGCTCCTTCACCACAATCCCACATAGATTCCATCACTCCTCTTAAGCCATGTGCTCCTTCGTGTCTAATCCAATACACCTACATGATCATTGTCATAACTAAAGAATCCCTGAATTGACTCCAATCCTCCATGCAATCATTCAAGCAACCCAGTGCCATATAAGGTGCAATTTCCCCTCCAGAATGTTCAATGCTACTCTTCTAGTGTAATGTGTTCTCCAAGCAAGTAACATGTTGCCACAATATATCCACCACTCCAAAGAATAAAGCCACACAATCATCTAGTCAAGGTCTATCAAATAAAAATAAATACACCTCCACATGTGCATGTCCATCACATACCAAACAAGGGCTCATACATACACCATGTACCTCATATAACATGGTTCCAAACTCTATAGGTTAATTTCCCTCCAATTTTCTAGCACTCCTCCTCCTATATAGGTACTTATCCTAGTTGATCAATTAACTACCCCATTATGTGCACCTAATTAGTTAGTCAACAAGTTGACTAGGGTGAAAACCTCCTAGGAAAGGACACTATATCGAAACTCTAACCAAGGTCAAGAATCCTCATGAACTAAGCCATCCATGTGTCCATGAAGCATCATCAAGGGGCTAGGAGATAAGGTACTCTCCTAGCAAGGAGAAAACACTTTTGGAGTAACCCCAAAAGATAACAAATGACCCTCTTGTTGTGGAAAGTAAGATATTATCTTTGCAAGGATCCTATCTTATGGTAGGCTTTGGGGAAGATACATTATAGGAAATAAACAATCCAAAGAAGGAGAAGGCAAGACTACTAACATGGAAAGAGAATCAATGGTACATGAAAAGTAGAGTCACATGGTTATCAAAAGGTTATGAAAACACAATTTTTTTTCCATAGGAAAGCCTTGGCTCGGAAATCAAGAAATATCATTTGGAAAATCATGGACAAGAATGAAATAAAAAGCACAAATTTTGTCTCAATCACAAGGGAAACGATTTCACATTATAAATATGTGTGGATAAAACTGCCCAAGGAAAATAGTGGAGACATCATGACCATTGATACATTATTTGGTGGTTGGATGAATGAGAAAAAAATGATGCCCTTATTAGACAAGTAACAATGGAGGAGCTTCACAAAACTCTTCAATCTTTTCAAAGTGGGACAACTTCTAAACCCGATGACTAGACTGTATAATTCTTCCTAGGGTTTTCGAGCCTTATAACAGAAGATATTTCGGAGACAATAAAATAATCCAAAGCCTCAGGTAAAATTCATGCACCTTCAATTCCACTCTTATTACTAATATTCCAACTACTTTTGAGAATTACTAGTCCATATTCCTTTGCAACTATATCTACAAAGTAATTTCCAAGATCATAGAAGCCCGCCTCAAGTCTATTTTATATGAACACATCTCTTTTGAATATTTTGGGATCCTAGATAATTGATGCATTGATGATGCTATTGGTGTTGCATATGAAACTTTACTTACCATAAAATAAAAAAACTAGATTCACCTTCTTGTTAAAGATTGACCTATCCAAGGCCTTTGACCGTGCAAACCGTCTCTTCCTCAGATTCATTCTCACTTAGCTAGGTTTCTTAGTGCCTTTCTTCAATTGAGTAGAGGATTGTTAATTGCCAGTTTCATCTATTATTCTAGTTATTGATTTGACATCTTATTTTTAAATAAATAAATAAATAAACACACACACACACACACAAACACACAAATTAATAATACCACCTCTCATTTAAAAATAATTTCACATTAGTTATTCTAGTGTTGAAAGGGTAGGAAACCTAATGAAATATTATGGCTACCAAATTTAGTATGTCTCTAAAATTACTCTCCAAATTGAATAATGCACCTCGTGAACATGTTCACCATCATATATTAGTATTAAATTGATCAATCCCACTACTATGGTTTATTAGTGGTGAATGCATTTTCCTCAAATAATGAAGCCTTTTACCTTGCATTGTTCATGAAATATAGGAATATTATTTACATTGGCCTCCAAATTCTCTCAATTGTGAGGAGGAAATGTTGACATTTCCTAAATCGGTGTTTGAATAAAAAAATTATATACATCAACTTGTTGCACCACAATGCTAAACTATTTTATTAATCATTAGTTTTTGTTTCATATTACATTTTGTCATTGTTAGTTTTGTGAGGATTACTAAATATTGCATGTGTGGTAAAAAAACAAAAAATATTATTATATATCATTTCTGGTAGATATGACTAATAAATTACTCTTAAAGACAAACAAAAAGGATGTGTTTAATACATCACAAAAAATTTCAATTTATCATTGTTTGTGTTATGTACAAGTCAAAATATCCTTCTTTAATCATTTCCCCTGCCCTCCTATGGTGTCTACTACCACTTCCCTTCCATCTCAGCGTTTGAGGGTCTAGAATTTATCTCATGAAATGGATGAGCACCAACGCCTTTGACTTTGCTATAATTGTGATGAAAAGTTTTTCAAAGGTCATAATTGCAAATAAAATAAATTCTTCAAATGGCATGTCCCAACATGAACATCTCAAGCCTGAAATTTCTAGGGAAGGCTCTCCTTAGATGGAAATAGAGGACACAACAATGCCTCCTCCAAATGATCCCATTCCAAAGACACCTTAGGAGAAACCCTTGATTTCCCTCCATGCTTTATTGTTTTCTCCTTAGACATTGAAGTTCATTGGCTACATCAAGAACACAAAAGTGATTGTTTTAATTGATAGTGGTAGTATCCACAATTTTATTCATAGGAAAGTGGTTGAGGACACCAATTATTTTTTCCATGTAGTGCATAATTTTCAGATTATGATAATCAATAGAAACATGATGAAATGTGGTGGCAAGTGTCATAAGGTGAGACTTCAACTAGGGGAATATAAACTCAAATCCAACACGTTCTATTGAAATGGGTAGCTATGATGTTTCATTTGGAGCATAATGGTTACAAACATTGGGCCCAATTACCATGGAATTTTTGGAATTGTACATTATATTTATTAAATATGGTTAGCAATATACACTTAGGGGGATCAAGTATAGCCCCTAAAAAATCATCATCTCTCACCATATGGAAAATCTATTGAAGAAAGACCATTATGACATTATTTCCGAATTCAATGCCATCCAAGTTGTTGACAACCCACCATAAGAGATCCATCTTGATTTACAATCGATATTGAATAAGCATCAACGAGTGTTTCACTCACCACATGGCCTACCCCTTTCATCAGGTGATCATGATCATGGTATTCCATGGATTCCACATAGTCAACCACCATTTTGCATCCTTACGAGAACCCTTTTGCACAAAAGAATGAAATTGAAATATTATCCAAGAACTATTGGATGCAGGTGTTATTTGTCCTAGCACTAGCGCTTACTCATCATTAGTGGTAATGTTATTGAAGAATGAACGAAATTGGTGCATGTGTTTGGATTTCCATGATCTCAATAAGTTGACCATCAAAAATAAATTTCCCATCCTTGTTATTGATTATCTCTTGGATGGGATTCATAGTGCCAAGATTTTCGCTAAATTGGACCTTCGCTCAAGATACCACCATATAAGGATGAAGGAGGTGGACATTCCTCGGATAGACTTCCACACTCATGAAGGTTATTATGAGTTTTCAGTGATTCCTTTTGGCCTTTGTAATGCATGATCCACTTTTTAGAGCCTCATATATT
This sequence comes from Picea engelmannii, assembly GCA_009831015.1. Classification (NCBI taxonomy): domain Eukaryota; kingdom Viridiplantae; phylum Streptophyta; class Pinopsida; order Pinales; family Pinaceae; genus Picea; species Picea engelmannii. The sequence goes on from ML783446.1 coordinate 706,386, forward strand.
TATCTATACTTGATTGTCTTGCTGAATCCCTCCAAGAATGGTTCACAAATGACAGGGTGATTCAACTCATCAACATGATATAGGAGGACCCCAATCCCCCTAAAGGCTATAGTTGGAAGTAGGATACATTACAGTATAAAGGGCACATTTTTTTGTTGAAAGTTATGCTTTAAAACAAAGGGTGTTATAGGAACTACATTCATCTCCGATCGTGGGTTATTCTGGCTTTCACAAACCCTATACACGTGTTAAGCACCCCTTCTTTTGGGAAGGTGTGAAAAAAGACATCTAGAATTTTGTATCCTCATGTGATTCCCGTTAAAGGAACAAGGGGGAGGTAGTGAATACTCCCAAGGAATGGCCAACCACTATCGATACTAGCCATTATATGGACTAATAATTCTATGGATTTTATATTGGGCCTATCAACAACATGAACCAAATTAGTGATCATGGTGGCAGTTGATTTCCCTTACAAATATGTACACTTTTGTGCCCTACCACACCTGTTTACACTTTCCATGGTGGACCAAGTTTTCGTGGAACATATTTTCAGTTACATGGTATGTGTTATCCCTTGAGATGTTCCAGGATATCAATGGAATGATGCCGAGGCACCCCATGGGCTAAGACTCAGGATGAGCCTTAAAGCCATGCTTGCAATAAGTAAAATTGTGTAAGAATTAGGTAAGTTTTTCTCTCTCTCTTATAAAACTCTCGGTCCTCAAATAGTCTCAGTACAAATATTTAAAACCTTCAACTCCATAAGGAATTTTTCCACGAGTGTTTCATACAATTTTATTTTAAGAGTGGGGGAAATGGTGGATTAGAATAAATACAAGATAACACTATAAAACATTGCAGAGAAGGAATCCTATATCTTATGGAAATAGAATAATGTTCTAAGAAAATAAGAATTCAATACTTCTAACACATATAACAGATCGTTTGAACATGCATCAAATATTCAAATCCATGGAGGTACCCTCTGCACATCATTAAACATATGAAGAAATGACAAGAAGTGGTCATTGTTAAGAGGAAATCACTTCAATATCATAAGCATACAACACACTGTAACACTGAACATGCTATATAACTTACTTCTTGGGATTTTATTAATGGATATATAATACAAGAAGCCAACAATGAGAGGGGTGGAATTTACAAGAGCACATGAAAAAAAAGAGATATGACAAACTAAAACATAACGTAGGGGATGAATCTCATGAATCCTGCATCCTTAACTATCTGTTTGTGCCTAAGGATTGCGATCAAACAACTCTGGTTGTAAGAAATTATTTCTCGTATTCCCGATGGCTCTCTTCCCCCCCAAGTTTACAGGAAGAACACACATATTGATAGATACCTCAATGCTAATTCTCACCACCATTCGACTAAAAAATACGCCGTCTTGAAAACCCTGATTACTCGAGCAATAAAAATTTCTGCACCCCAACATCTTGCTGAAGATAAATCCCACCTAACCAAAGCCCTCCTTATAATGTATACTCTCTCCACCAAATCAACCAATATTTTCTCTCCATTACCAAACTTAAATCAAACTCAACCCCCTCCTCCTCTCCTCCTCATGCTCTTATATCCCTACCCTACATCCAAGGAACCACTGATCTCATCTCAAAACTCTTGACTAAGAAGAACATCAAAACAATGGTAAAATCCTGTAAAACCATCAAACAACTCTTTTGATCTACTAAAGACAAATCCGACCCAATACTTGGCCCAAGGGTCTACCAAATTCCTTGCTCCCGTGGAAAATCTTACATAGGACAAACTAGTAGATCCTTTCAAGCTCGAATCAAAGAACATTTATCTGATACTACCCACAACCAAATCTCCAAATCAACTATAGCCAAACACTCCTTCAATTATGAACATCTCATTTGATTTGAAAAAACCAAAATCCTAGCCTCGGCCCCACATTACTCCTCTCGACTCATTTGAGAAGCTCTTGAAATAAAAAAACATCCTAATAATTTTAGCGATGAAGATGGATACAAACTAAACCAATCTTGAAAACCCACCATTCACCATATTGATCATTAGGAATCCTTCATTAAGTCTCTCTCCCTGACCTCTCTCCTCCCCCTACCTGGCCTTCTCACTTTTCTCTGGCTCCTCGATATCTTGTAACTTCTCTCAATCACCGTGAGAGCCTTCTGTCTCCTCTCTCTATAATTTTTTTTTCACATCTTTCTTCATATTCTAATCTACTATACCCTCTTATCCTCCCTTCACTTTTCTAAATCCTCCACCGTCCTCTTTGCTTTCATCCTTATCTCTCTACCATTTCAGGTCAATTTTGTAGATTTTAACCTTGTACAATATTTACTGCAAACAAATTTTCAATAAAAGAACATAAAAGATACAATGGCAAATAAAAACATTACACAAAGATTTTTCCCCTAGAAACCCAAACCGGGAAAACCAACATATTCTATATTCATTCATAGTGATACATTGTTTACAATACAATATACATATAGGATCCGATGAAATCCAAAACCCTAACCCAATGACCTGGATTATTCAACAACCCTAATTCCTTAACTGGAAATAGAAAACCATCGGCAAAAACCATGTGCTGAAAAACCGTCCAACAATGGACACAGAAATCGAGGCAACACGAAAAACGAGGCAAAAATGCGACACGTTTCCACTACTCGTGCAAAGAATATAACACATACCCAACAAATTTACATTACAACTTTAACTTAATTTCTATCTTAATCCCTTGATATAGGCCTCCGTTTCCTCATTTCTCTACTACATGCCTATCTTTCTCTATCTTTTCATTTTCATATCTTTCTCATCACCTTTTTAAAATAATAGAATACAATAATGCATCCTAATACATTACAACAATACTTCATTATACTATATCATTATAACACGTTATAATATGTTAGTACCATAATACATTGACACCTTTATATATAATCTACCTCTGGCTTGTCTTTATGCTATATCGTAAAATCTTTTTGCTCTTTATGTTTAACTATCTATTTCTCCATCATTTACCTCCTACATGTTTTTCCCTATATCGTCATCTTTATCTTTAAATCATACCTCCTCCTTCTCCTTATTAGGTTATCTAACAATATAATTATCTTTAATAATTTAACTTAATCCCCCCACTTTTTAACCTTTTCTTCCCAAATTATATTACATCTCAATTATTATATTTCATTATCCCTCCTTACCTGACTGTTTTCCTTTCCTTCTTATTTTCATATCTTGATATATTACTGTATCTAAACACATTACTATAATACACCTTACATTAAATTAATATATTACACTTGGATCATGTTTAATTGATAAATTTGTATCTTCTTTCCTCCCCTTTTCTAGTTATCTAACCTTAAATCGTCATCATTAAACATTATTAAACAAAATAATCTTTGATCTTCCTTACTATTATTAAATATTAAATATTATCAAATATTATTAAATATTATAATTTCGTAATCTCAACAGACACTTTGATCATTATCATTAACCTCTATCCAACGATTATCTTTACTCTCTCCTATTTATTTCATACATTGACACTCATTAACCTACATCTGATCTTTTTGGTTGTCCTTGATGATGGGTGGAGTGTCCACTCAGAAACGTTGGATGTTTCAAAACTAGGTACATAGTTATTATCCAGAAACACTCTCAACATTATGTCTAACTGTGAAAACTTACATCTTTAGAACTATTAAATTCCCTAAAGTGCCGACCCAAAAAATGAGCTCCTTATATTGCTTTATAGGTTTTTCATTTGTGAGAAAACCATTCATCTAATCCAATATTGCTTCTTGAAAATGGATACTACTTGTTAGAATCTTGATACTGCCTCTGGTTTTCTAACTTTTACCAAATATAAAAAATAACTTTTTACCACCAGAGTTAACCCGCTGATACTATTGTTGGGTGTGTTCTCTTTGTCCAATTGATATTATGTATGGATTCTTCTGGATGGATTAATTGATTCCAACTATTGTGCTGAACGTCCTCAAACTTGATAAGTGAGAGGGAAAGTTGATTGTTTCCTCTCAACTGACATCACCCAACAAAACAAGGAATAATTGACCAATCTGTAATATCTTCTGCCTCAAGCTTCTCCAGTGGACTGATCGGATGGAAAATTGTACCTTAGGATAGATTAGAGGGCATCCCACTGCTCCAAAGTTTAAACTAATGATACCAGAGAAGGACATTCCCTCCCTCACGAAATGCAAAACACACTCTCCCAACATCTGTACCCAACATGGCTGATTATATTCTCTTGCGGGGAGGGATTGTGTAGGTGGGTCATCATCTGTGACACTTGACATATGAGTAACTCACCTTTAGAAAAAAAATTACTCGTAGATTGGTTTCTTATGATCTTTTGGATTTCTCTTATAAGAGCTCGACACATGCTTATGGAGACAGTTGATGGGGAAAATGGTTTGTCACACCTGACCTGATATGCTGAGATCCGGGGCTTTCATGGGTGTGCATGTATGGACAATGATTACTGTCCTCTGTCAGCTACATGTAACGACATTATGATTTTTGAAAGGATGTAGACGTGATTCCAAATGTCTTTTTATGCATCGTATCATCTCCAACTGATTTGGCAGGCCGTCAGTGTATCCATCACCCACTTGAAATATTATTCCTCGTGCCTTTGTATGAGCACACATCCCCTTCCCAATGGTTTGATTCTTTTGAATGTGTGGGTGGAGACAATTTTTTTTGAGTGATGTCATGCTGATGTCACCACGGTCCCATAGACATGTGGTGGCTCCATATTGGTCCATGCCAACGTTGATGTGGCTCTGGATTCAACCTATGTGTAGTTGAGTTTGATATAGTGACTGAAAACCCCATTGGGCCCTCTTTATACACGTGGCATCCTAAGACTGGCTTCGACGGGTGCCCCACTGGTGTGCTAAGCTATCTTTAACTCTCCCGAGTGTCCCAGGTGGATTTTTGCATGAACTCTAGGTGTCGCTGACTGGGTGGACATATGTGTAGTGATAATGATCGGGTAGGTGGTTAGATGAAACCAGAACACCGTTTTCACAACCCAACGATAATGGTTTATCCTTTCGTATTCTTTTCAGGTGATGCCATTTACTATTCAACTTGTGGCTCCTAAAACTTCTATTGTACCCCATATGCTTGTTATCTCCCATTCACTTTCATGATGCGCATCGGTCGTCCGCCATGGATCAGGATTGTTTGCAACTGTTGGATCATCGTGCCTACATCTTCGATAGTGCTTGATTCTTAGGCTGTGGTCTCATGATAGAGCCTTTATCCGAGAAAGGCTTAAGCCTTTCAAGGGTGCAATTAACCCTATTTCATCTCTTGATAAGTGCTCAGGCGCTTGAAATTCAGCCTTGGGCCCTTAGGGCATGATTTTCCTGTTGATTTCTCTAGGGTGTTTGAAATTATGCTATCTCTTTCACTCCACGATCTTTGTAAGCTCACCTTCAACCTCTATTTTACCCAATATTTACCAACATGCGTATTGGAGCTAGGGTCAAATCTAGTACTAACAATGTGCTCACTTCCATTTTGCCGGATCGTGACCCCACATTCACTAGCAAATTTTGGGAAGATCTATTTAAACTATAGGGAACTCAATTGAACATGAACACAACTTATCATCCTCAAACAAATGGTCAAACTAAAGTAGTCAACAAATGCTTATAAACCTATTTGAGATGCTTTGCTTCATATAGGATGCACCAATGAGCATAGTGGTTACCCCTGACAAAATGGTGGTACAATACCACTTATTATGGTTCCACCAAAATGACACCATATGAATTGGTTTATGGCCCAAAACCCCCTTTAGTGGCTTCATGTGTATTAGGCAGATTCAAGGTTCAAGTATTATATCACATGCTTTACACCAGAGAGGCCATTCTTCACACCCTCAAAGACAATCTAGTGATGGATCAAAACCACATGAAGCAATAGGCCAACATACATCAATTAATATTGCATTGAAAGAAGCGGGGTGCACTCTACAACATAGTATTAAATATATTGTAATGTTTGTTCCATTTGATCATCTCTAACACTCACATCGAAATATGTCAACTCATTCTAATATGTTATACAAAACAAAAAATAGTAATAATAAATCTACATCAAGCTAAATAATAATCATTCACAAATCTTTATATATATCTATATACAACACTATAAAAACTAAATCGTATCAACTATTTGAAGAAGAGGAATTTAAAACAACTATTCCTTATCATTTTTTATCAACCCACAATGTTAACGACAAGTTAAGTGATACCAAACATTTATATATATATAAAGCACAACAATGTAAATACATTCTAACTCGAGATTTTTTAAATACAAATAAATTTTATTTAATTGTTTTTTTTTGGTTTGTTAGAAATAACTGTCACTTGCGGGGCCAACATTTCAACTGTCGGCTAAGAAACCACAACCCAAGGGCATATAAGCCGTCAAAATCACCTGAGGATTGCACTTGACCTGGGCCGTACCAACCCTTAACATGGTTGGTTTTTTTGGGGTGTCTTCTCCCGACCAAACACATCATAAGGGTATTGAACTCAGGTCGTCTAGAAAATGAAACCCACACCTTAATCGGTTGAGATAGCAGGAATTGACCATTTCAATTGTTTTTTAATCCCTCTCAATGGTGAAATTAAAAATCATTTTACCTTGGTTATATTAAAATTTATGTTTATATTTATGCATTTATATTGTGAACAAACACTTCACCAAATTCGTCTACCCCACCAATTAAAATATGCCATCCATATTCACTATTTTCATCCACCTATGTTCCCTCTCATCCACCTTATTGACCTCCCCACCCCCAACCTCATATTCTTTGGGGCATCCACAATGATGAGTTTTTCTTCAATGGGGGGCCTTGAATGATTGGTTCAGGGACACATTCACATAAAGGTTGATCAGAAAGTGTCTTACATTGGGAAGGGTTGAGTGCTTGTTCAGATATATGGAATAATATATTCCAAGTGGATTGGTGGAATATATCGGGATGGAGAGTGTGGTCATGGTCATACATAGGTGGTGGCTTCGTTTCCTTCTATATGGTGCACGATTGTCCTAATGTTGTCCATCGCCTAGTTATCATGAGCCACACAATTTGCATGAAACTGTCAATCAAAAATACCCTTCGAGATTAAAGACGTCCTCCTTCCCAACGATTCCAGAGACTTGATGAAATCCTTGTATATTAATTTTTACAAGATGCCACAACTTCCTACTTGTATATACAAAGACTTCATTCATGTACACGTTGATATTGTTTGCATTGTTTCCTTGGAACAATATATTAAGATATCCTATTTAATTTGAATTTGAATGCTCGGTAGACCATGGGAGGAAAAAAATAGTAGAGGGCATATATATTGGATGATATTGTCATTGGTCCATATAATTCACACTTATCGGTTATAGTGAACTAGGTTTATTTCTTTCCCATACATTAGATTCCATTATGTCCATTAATATTTCATTATATTTTTGAAACGATTGATTGAAACATTAGATTTTTGAGTCTGGATGAAATCAAGTAGGACATTCTAATAGTTTGGGGGGAGAAGGATCGAACCTTCAAGTGGATAAATATTTAACCTTCAGGCTAAAACAAGAACATCTTCTACATAGATAACAAGTTGTTTCTATAATTGATTTCTAAATGCAAATGGAGTTAGTTGTTTATATAATTGATTTCTTAATGCAAATGGAGTTATTTTTTTTCATAATGCTGTGAAATTAGTAGAAAACCTAGCTAGATAAATTCACACAAAGCTTGCAAAAAGAACAAGAGAGAAAGAAGCAAGCAAGAGAGAAAGAAGCAAGAATGAGAGAAATAATTAAGAATGAATGTATTGTATTATTCATATTAAATTGAATGTCATGAGTACATATTTATAAGACTCTATAGGAGAGAAGATTAATGCGCACTAAGTTGAGCTTCTAGTGCATGCACATGTAATAACAAAAATAAACTCCCTCTTACTATCAGTTAACTAGCCATAAATGGAGTTAGCTAGTCATAAATGGAGTTATCCATGCACAAGTGAGAACTAATGCATGAAACTCATGCATGTATATCTGGATTCCATGACTAATAATATAATTGAATACTTAAGGAGAAGTGCACACTTATCTAGGAGAATAATATTCTCACTCAAGTGCACTCTCAAGCCATGAAATAGGAATTATCTTCTAAAATCAAGGAATGAAGCGCTCTTCTTCCTAGAAAATAGGAATTTACCTAATGGTGGTTTATGAGCCCATGGTTTTGGAAACCCATGGTATTTTCCCATAGTATTATAGATAGGAAAACATTGGATAAAAATAAACTTTCTACAAATAGACATGCTATAAATATCAGTCCTCCTTAGTAGGAAAATGTGCATGTATTCCAACACCCCCCTGAAGCACAACTAGGGTGTGCACAATGAATGAGTCCCGATAATTTGTAGCCATGTTAGGTACCCATTTTACAATGCATCTAAACAAATGAACATTGAAAAATCAAAGGAAGAGGGAACACATCATGGGAAAACCACCCTTCAAAGTACAATGCATCAAAAATGAAGGAAAGAAAGACAATTGCTAAATAACCGTGTCCATCACTCCAAGGAGACCTCACAACTGTGCAAGTTTATGCTCAATGAATATTTTGTTGAAGATGTAGATGTTTGTATGGATTTGATGAAGTAGATGCACCAATGAAATGTATGTATATATCCTCTTTCTCTTATTGGAAAGAAGAATATCAATGCGCCATAGATAGCTGCATGACCAAGAGAATTCACCTTAGTAGTGATGTAGAGTGAAGTAGACACTCACTGACAGAAACCAAAGGTTAATTGCCACCTAGTATGAGTCAAATATCAAATCAATCAACAATTAACTGAGTCCACATGTGTGGAGGAGAGAGAAGAACATGCATGCATGAGATACGTTGCCTCCTTCTCTTAAGCATGAAAAAAAAAACTAATTCATGAGATAAAAGCAACTGCTGCATGCACGAGATGTCCTCCACTAGTTTAATTGAAATCTCCACTAGTATAACTAAACTCCTAACTGAAGAGGGAGACACCCCTATTTTGTAGGAGGCACCCTATTTTTTAGGAAATACTCTCTGGAGAGAATATTCCATCTCTGGATAACACCCTCAACCTTATACTATCAAACTTGGGAAAATTAATTACTAGGTGAGTGTGTAATTACTCCAACACCCTCCCTGAACACTAATATGGTGTAAATAAAGAATGGGTCCCGACTACAAGGCCATGTTAGGTATCCATTTTACAATGCATCTAAATGAATGAACACTGACAAAGTGAGGAAAGAGGGAAAACCAGATGGGAAACCCCCCCTCAAAGTACAATGCATAAAAAATGAATAAGGAAAGAAAGACAACTGCTAAGCAACTGCGTCCTTCACTCCAAGGAGACCATGCAAATGTGAAAGGTTATGCTCAGTGAAGATTCTATTGAATATGTAGAAATATGTATGGATATGTTGAAGTCCTTTGGAAACCTATCTTGCCTTGCACCTTCTCACCTATCCATTTATTTCCCTCTAAGTCCCATGGACCCATATGCACCTGACAAGCTTCTTTCCCAAAGGAAGAGGAATCAGATCCCGAGTCTGGTTCTCGAGAAGATTCCATGCAACCTCTACATAAGGCTGACAGTTTGAATCTTGAACCATGTAGAAATTCATGCGCATTACTGGTTCAATAGCTGCAAGTGAATGGGAAGGCTCCTCAAATTGGGATCTCATCCTCCTCTAATCCAATGGATCTCCCACAAGGTCACCTACTCCCTATAGGGTGGACAACACTCACTTGGGCATCTGCTATGGCTCATCATATGTATGTCCATATGATTCAAAACTTAGATATTAATTCTGATATGAATGTGTGGACTTGTAACATCCTCAACCACCCATGCCGGTCCACGCTACGCCAGAGAACTCTTTTTGTTCTCTCTGCGGAACATACTGTAACATACCCAACATCTAACTGAGCTATGCCACATAAATTTTTCGAAATGCATGCAATT
>ML783446.1:716595-741095 GCA_009831015.1 Picea engelmannii
CTGTAAATTCATGGATTCACACTGAAATAACAATAAACATATACATGCAACATATACATGAAATACCCATAAAAATAAACACAGTTATAACCACACATATGATAACCCATAAAAATAAGCACGTAAATAACAATGCAACATGTAAATTTATCACACAATTGGCACATATCTTGGTAAGAATGTCACCAACTACATGCAGAGCTTCCACGAACCTCCCAACCTTAGACCACACTGTTCATCACTCTTAATAGTGAGTCACCCCCGATCTGGGACTAAACTCCACCGGGGTAAAGGGATTCCGAACTAGGCTAAAGGCTCATAGACAACATGAAAGACTCCATCTCAGGTTCCAAATCAAACTAACAACCTACATTCCCTCATTCCCCACATGCCTATCCCAGCCAGGAAGTGTGCCCCTTCTCTGCTCAACAGTCCTTCGGCTGCCCCACTTCCTTTCCGGGCTTCAGCAACATGCTGGACAAGAAGTCTCAGATCATTGTTGTTGTAGTTTAGCACCTTCAGAAAATCAATTCCCAACAATTATCTCACCCATAGAATTGCTCATGGGCCTGACAACCCGTCTCTTTAATATCCCACGGGCCTGACAACCCGCTTCTTCAGTCCAGCTTCCAAGCTAACCAGATACACCAACACAGAATGGCTATGGATACAGGTTTAGGTATAGTCATGAAGATACGAAGGATAGCTCAATGGGTGTGTGCATACTCATGGATGATTGAATAGATGACTGAATGATGGCCGAAATGATAGGAAAGAATGATGGAAAATATGGGAAAATGAACTAAGTCCTAACAATATGTATGCATGTCCCCAACTTGACACTTGTCATGTTGGGGGCTACTTTGGCCCACTTGTCCCCAACTTTAGAACTTAGGATAAAATAATTATCCATACTTTATGATTTAATAAATGTTAATATAATATTCCTTTTTGGCTTAAGCTCCCTAGATTAGCCCCTTTCCTTAACTTTTAGCCCCACCCTTTTCCGAACTAGTGGAGTTTAGTCCCCCATCTCTTTTATCATGGTCGGTCTGCGTGCAACGATGTATTTTATATTAATCATGAGACATATACAAAAATTGGCGCACTGGCCTTTAACATCTAGGCTCTCTGGCCTAATACAAACATAAGCCTCGTAGCTTATAATAACTGACTCACCAGCCTATAAAACAAAACATATACACAAAGGCTCGTTGGCCTCAATATCGCGCACACTTAAGATGCTGTGCGCGGTATCCTGGAATGTGCCCATTTCATCATTTGACTGTGAAGTACATGTGTGCACTACACCATGGAAGATGCATGCCAAAAATATATAAAACAACTCACCAACTTAACTACATTATTACATTTATAGTTGGGTTTGACCTAGGGATATTACAATCCCCTCCCCTTATTTATGCATTGTCCTTAGTGCATTTTATACCATGTACCATTCTAATTCTCTAAAATTTCCAATCTTTAGCTATTGAAAGTTTGTTATCCATCTGCTGCTCTACTTTCCAGCACCAATTCTGGTACTCATATTGCAACCATAATTCAATTGCTCTATTCCATAGAGCTTCTTCAGGCATAATTCATCTCATTGTTCCTTATTACATGCTTCAATTAAACCTCATTGAAGCAACAAATGGCTGTAGATCCATGACGTTCTATCCAGCCTTAGACCTCACTGCTGTTAAACTCTCAACAATGTACCACTCCCGAGCATGGCTATGACTCCATCAGGGCAATGGCTTCCCAATATAACCATAACCCAAAATCAATATTTTCATAGTCTAGGCCAAGGTACCAAACCTCATCAACACTCCAACCAATGGTCTCTCTTCCCCACATGCCTGTACAACCCAAGGTAGTGTGCACCTTCACTGTCCAACAGTTCATCGACTGCTCAACTTCTCTTCCAGGGCTCTAGTACATGCCAGAAAGGAAGGCTTAGAGCACCGTGGCTCCAGGAGTTCCCACTTTAATCATTATCATCTCATCTGCATCATAGACATGCAATTATCATGAGAGAGCATGATGAAAATTCCATTTTAGAAATCAAATTAATTTCATAAGGAATTCGACATTTCCCAAAATATGAAATTCTATTTCATAATTTTTTTTTCATCGTTATTGGAATAATAGAATGTAGTTTTCTTTATGGCTTTCAACAAGCACTATGCTAAATACCATTTTTCCTGCAATGATTATATATTGCATACAACCAACAAATTGTTAGTATTTTCTGTACATCATAATTCAACATGTACAACACCTTGTGCAATGATCTTAGAATTGTCTGCACCTAGCAATTCAATCACAATTACCAAACAATTTAACCAAATATAATGACTCATCATTCTATGCATATGCATGTTCATAATTAACAACAGTAAGTTCACTTCTTCAATTTTCTGAACAAGAAATTTTCTGTAGTCACTATTCCTGTGACTACCCGACTTGCAACTTTCCTATTGTAATGTTTAACAGTTCTTGAAATGTTCTCAACTTCATGAGTTAGCAACATTTCAACATTTAGTATAATTATTTCCATGCCAAAAACATATATACATGCACTCACAAAATGCATTCAACAAAGTGCATTTAAGTATACAATTACATCATGTATGAGTAAAACTCTGCCACTTACTAGACATGAGTACAACTCTCAATGCCTATTTATTCAATGTGCCTTTGTATTGATTTTCAGAATGATCTTTATCTAAGTCATGTATCTCACCATTCATAAATAGGAAATCTGGGCAATGTCTTAACACATCTCCACACACTTCCCATTTCCTTCTTAATTAGTTGGATGCCTTCCTTTTCGACCTGAACACTACACCAAGAATACAATTATGTGGTGTTCATTAGTGTTAGCAAAAAGGTTGCAGTCCAAGCTTTATTTAAAGGTAGGAAGCTCATTGAGTATTTGTGTGGCACATAACCTTTCTATAACCGTACCTTTCCATATCCAATCATGTCCTGGTCTCATACATGACTAGCTTTCCTAGCATCATTCCTATAACAAGTTTTTATCTTTTATTTTCTTTGGTTATTACCTCATAACCAAATTAATCTTGACATGCTACTATGTCAGGGTGTGCATTCAAAAGCTAAAAGATTTGATAACTATAAAAGGCCTCTATCCTTTACCACACCTAGTGGTAACTTAATCCTATTACGACACTTAAACAATACCCTATTGCATATTGTAAGAATTCAATTTGGGGAAATTCTTACTTGAATTTCTCTTCGGCAATTATGCAACATAATTTCTAGAGAGAAATACTTACTTGCATGGCTACCATTAAACAAATTTAATGCTACCTGAATAGCTGATAACAATAGAAGTTCTCATGTTTCTTTATCATCCTTATAATTCAACATTCCAACCTTCTGCTGCTTCCTTCCATGTGAAACAACATTACCAACAACACTTGCAAACATGTAAGCATTCTCACTTTATGTCTGTCCCAACCAGCCATAAAATACTTTCTATTACAGTAGTTGCAACAAATTCTTTCTTCCTAAATCATGTTTCCTTGTTTATCCCAGAAGTCTTCCATTCTTCCGGATTCCTGAATCTTCATGTGCTCTTCACTGTAACCACTGTGCATGATTATTCCTGATCTGAGCACTTTCTAGCCAAATCACTCTTGGATGCCTTTTCCTTTCCATCCAAATACTAAAATGATATTAACCTTATGGATCCATCTATCCCAACTCATACTTGGATGAATTATAATTCCAATAATCCTGCCTCATAGACTTTGGATCTTCAACATCCATTTAATTTTCGGACTGAACTATTCTAGCTCTTCCTTGAATGAATAATTTAGTATTAGAGTTTTCTTTCATTCTTATCTTCTCCTTGCCAACTAGCCTCAAAATTGGCTTGAATAGCCAATCTATTAGCATATTGTAAGGATGCGCATATGCCTCCTTCTCTAGCTGCATAGGATTAATTAAAAGCACTTAATACTGCTTTTAATTTACCAACCTAATTTTAAGTGATACTTCCACCCCCTAGAAATTTCAGTCATGGTTCTATGCCACTTGAGATGGATTCTTCTCAGGCACCATCTCCTTTGCATTCAAAACCATGCATAGAACCATTTTATTCTTCATGGTTCTTTTCCGACTCTCTACAAAGATTCATTTCACTTTTAAGTCTTTCTTGGCTTTGACATCTCCATGCTATTGTGGAAATATCTTCAATACCTTTGGAATGCATCAAACATCTTCTATTATTCTTACTTTCCCTCTTGGAGTATTGTCCTGCATTCCCATTATCTTGATATCTACCCCATGATTTCTTCTTCCATTATCCTAGAATGTTCATGGACTTGCAACTACATATTATGTTGATATTAATTTTCAGCATTCCACTACTATTTGGATCCCTCTGATCCAACTCCTACATGACTCAATTATATTTCCAGTCATGTTTTCTAAGTAACCTTTGATAGTTAACACCAACTTCCTTCTTGAGGTGCTTGATTTATCCCTTCCTTTTTTGATCATATCAACACTTGGATTTTCTTATTGGCTATTACTTTCCCTTGTCTTGACCAATCTGATTTCAACTTGCCTTGCACAATCCACTTCTATCATGCCATATCGATGCCCTTCATACCATGCTTCCACTGTGCACTCTGATAACCATAAGGGGAAGCATTAATATATAATTGCATAGCTAATCCATGGATATGATGCACTCTTAATCCATATATGCATTAATCCTCTTTCTTTATCTGATTACTATCATTCTGATAGTCAATTCCTTTTATAATAGACCTGACTCCAATGTATTGCTTAATCTGTTTATTGGTTTCTTCGAGAGTGAATGTACTTTCACTAATTCATTCACTACATGATCTATTCCTTTGTCCAGATTCCATTAAGTACTTGACTAACATGAGTTAAATTCCTGTAGTGGCTTCCCAAGACTTTATGGCTGCACCCAGATTCATACCTTAACATTTTGTAGCCTTGGCTTTTGACCATCTTATGAAAGATTTTTGTCACAACACTCTTTCTCTGAGTGCCTCTACTTATTTTTAACTAAAATTCAACATTCTCCCCTCTTAAGAACTAAATTTTTGGACTCTACAAAAATGTGCAGCGAACTAAATTTGTTATGCTAAATAATTTAACAAATTTATGAAATTATGTACAATTCTGTTCCAATAATGCATCATAATTATTCTTCTGATCTCTTGTGAAAAATACTGCTCAAATCAATTTTCTGGGTGTATAATTGGATTCCACTATCCAATACCTTTCCAACGCCTGCTCCCATTCTCAATTCCAAGTCTTGAGCAGAAAGTTATGGCTATTAGAAATTTGCCCATTAATTTTTCTGTTCATTTTCAACTTGGCACAACTCTGCGCTGTAATTAAGCAATTTCGCACCTACTCCATTGGAATTTTTGTAGTATATCAATTGTGTTTCTTCATATACATCTTATGGACACTTTATCCAATTTTCACCTCTTTCCGGGTTCTGGGATGCTAGTTACAACCTACTGAAATTCCAGACCAAAATAACATATTGTAACTAGAATGCTACAGGTACTTTATTTGCCATATTAAATACTTTTAACATGCCCATAAATTTAATTCAGCTCTTGGAATGTCTTCGATGGTTCAATATATTTCCATTGACTGCTCCTGTGCCTCAATCTGATTCTGGAGCAGAAAGTTATGGCTCTTTGAAGTTAGATGGGTCTTAAAATTTACCCTCCACTGTTTGTGCTGTAAATTTCTCATAAAAGTTCCGTTTGATGAACAATTTACACTATTAGAAATATCGCTCCGAGATATTTTATTTGAGCTGCAAAGATAGAGTGTGCCTTTGTTCTTGTGGTTTTTTCATTGCTAAAAACGCTCTTAAGAGCCTCAAAAACACGCTGTAAAAAGATGACGTTCAAATGATATAAAACGTCGCATAAAATTCCTGGTTTTCTGTTGTTGTTCACCCTTCAAACAACTTCGCGTGCACACAATTCAACCTGTAAACCCATATTCACCATGCAAAAAAACAACACAAGGAAAATCGTGCTTCGCTCACTTTAAAACCACTATGTATCACTTCTTTGTCGCACCAATAACTTGCGTGCACTACTTTTGTGTCGCGCGCCAATATCCACCGCGCGCAGTTTTGGTTCTTGCACTATTACCTGTTGTGCGCAGTTTTTGTATTGCATGTTGACATTCCGCGTGCATTTCACTCTACATGCTGCACCATGCTAAATTTTAGTACGCCCCCACCACGCACCAATACTTTGCGTGCACCATTAACTAAACTGTCGCGTGACAACATATACCCACATTGCACGTGCACCAAAAAAGTTTCTCTGTACTCATCCAATACTGCGGACACCACGCGTGCCATTATTATGTGTGTGCACACTGCGCAATGCTGAATTTAGCGCGTGCACCCGCACACCAATTTTTTTCTGCGCGGTGCCAAAATTTAGCGCGCACACCCGCACACTAAAGTTTTTCTGCGCGGCACCAAAATTTAGTGCGCACACCCGCACACTAACATTTTTCCGCGCAGTACCGAAATTTAGTGCGCACACTTGCACACTAACATTTTTCTGTGCGGAACCAAAATTTAGGGCGCACACCAACATGCCAATATTTTTCCGCGCAGTGCCCAATTTTTACATATCACAAGATTTTACGGTGCATCATGCATTTTTAGTGCGCCCACTTGCACACATTCATTTTTATGCACATCAATTCCTCGTGAATTCCGCTGTATAAATTGGGGCTTTTGTTTAAAATTTTCCCAATTTCTACCATAGACATTCTGCAGCTATGAAATTTATTCAATTTCACCCCTATAATAACAAATCGTTGTGGTTGACATTTCTGGAATGAATTTTTCCCAAACTCAATTCACGAATTGATAATTTTAATTATAAAACTCGCTCCAACTGTTATGGCTTCATTGTGACTTCAAATTCGACCAATTCCAGGTCTGAATTTGATAGAACATATATTAAATCAATAATATCTCACCACATGGCCGAATTTCTCAATTTTCTCATAAATTTAACAACATAAATTGGGGCTTTTTCCCAATTCCATGTCGTTTCTTCTAATATTACCATGGATGCTCTGCAACTTGAAATTTGGCCACTTTGAAATAGATTCTCTGTGAAATTTCGCTTCAACTCAACTTGTTTGGCCCATCTAGGCTTAACGTTGAAAACTGAAGCTCTGATACCATATTGTAATGTCCCCGACCACCCATGCCGAGCCACGCTATGTCAAAGAACTCTTTTTGTTCTCTCTACGGAACATAATGTAACATACCCAACATCTAATTGAGCTATGCCACATAAATTTTTCGAACTGCATGCAATTAAATTATATACACACAAAACTCTTGCGGATATATATATATAAAATGTAAACAACCAAATACATCTGTAAATGCACAGATTCACACTGAAATAACAGTAAAGATATACAAGAAATACCCATAAAAATAAACACAGTTATAACCGCACATATGATAACCCATAAAAATAAGCACGTAAATAACAATGCAACATGTAAATTTATCACACAATTGGCACTTATCTTGGTAAGAATGTCACCAACTGCGTGCATACCTTCCACGAACCTCCCAGCCTTAGACCACACTGTTCATCACTCTCAATAGTGAGTCGCCCCCGAGCTGGGACTAAACTCCACCCAGGTAAAGGGATTCCTAACCAGGCTAAAGGCTCATAGACAACATAAAAGACTCCATCTCAAGTTCCAACTCAAACTAAAAACCTACATTCCCTCATTCCCCACATGCCTGTCCCACCCAGGAAGTGTACCCCTTCTCTGCTCAACAGTCCTTCAGCTGCCCCACTTCCTTTCCGGGCTTCAGCAACAGGCCGGACAGGAAGTCTCACAGAATTGTAGTTGCATTTTAGCACCTTCAGGAAATGAATTCCCAACAATTCTCTCACCCAGATAATTTCTCACGGGTTTGACAACCCGCCTCTTCAATATCCCATGGGTCTGACAAACCGCTTCTTTAGTCCAACTCCCAAGCTAACCAGATACACCAACACAGAATGGCTATGGATACAGGTTCAGGTACAATCATGAAGATACAAAGGATAACTCAATGGGTGTGTGCATGCTTATGGATGATTGAATGATGGCCGGAATGATGGAAAATATGGGAAAATGAACTAAGTCCCAAAAATATGTATGCATGTCCCCAACTTGACACTTGTCATGTTGGGGGATACTTTGTCCCACTTGTCCCCAACTTTAGAACTTAGGATAAAATAATTATCCATACTTTATGATTTAAGAAATATTAATATAATATTCCTTTTTGGATTAAGCTCCCTAGCTTAGCCCTTTTCCTTAACTTTTAGCCCCACCCTTTCCCTAACTAGTGGAGTTTAGTCCCCCATCTCTTTTATCATGGTCGATCTGCGCGCATCGATGTATTTTATATTAATCATGAGACATATACAAAAATCGGCGCACTGGCCTTTAACATCTAGGCTCTCTGGCCTAATACAAACATAATCCTCCTAGATTATAATAACTAGCTCACCAGCCTATAAAAAAAAACATATACACAAAGGCTTGTTGGCCTCAATATCACGCACACTTAAGATGCTACGCACGGTATCCTGGAATGTGCCCATTTCATCATTTGACTGTGCAGTACATGTGTGCACTACACCATGGAAGATGCATGCCAAAAAGATATGAAACAACTCACCAGCTTAAGTACATTATTACATTTATAGTTGGGTTCGACCTAGGGATATTACATGACTCATCATATTGGATGTCTGGTGTAAAATGATGTGCATGTAGCTTGTGGGATGCATGCCTTTGACCATTCCATGTTTACTGATTTGCTGCATGTACCTGAAATTTAGATTACCAAATATCTCGTGCCCAAATCTACTATCATCATTAGAATGTGTCAGTAACAATGATGAATCATATTTATCAATAAAATTAGAGAATGTATATAACCAATACTGGCGATTGGCCTCACCAACAACAATTTTGGAGTTGTCATGCATGTCATATATGGTCACAGAATCTGGTGTGAATTCCACCCTTTTTACTATGCCTAATTGTGCCAGAGTAGGTTCATGGAGAGTTTCAAAACATGTAAGACATTCTCAAATATTCCATGTTGGATCTCTACTCTCCCCTATCCAGTGAACTCTAATGGAGTATCATCACTCATGAGGATGGTAGGACCCACGCTAGTAGTTAAAGATGAAAAGACATCTTTTGTGGATGCCATGTGATGGGATGCTCCTGGATCCAAAATATATGCATTGGGAGAAGAATGAATGGAAACCAAAGCATGATAATTACCTCATTTTTTTGGTGCTTGATCTTTTGGCTTCTTCTTGGCATTGTCGGGAATACAATCCCCAAGATTGTTCTGCTGAAGTTCCTACACCATGAGGTCTATTGTCTTCTTCATGCATGTTGATTCAAGATGAGAGCCATGATTGGATTAACCAAATTTTGGCTTCCCTTTATTTCCCTTAACACCTTTGGAACCTGAGGATCCATCATAGGAATTTCCTTCCTCATCTTGCTTAGAATGTGCCTTTCCCTTTCCTTTCTACTTGACCTTTGGATAATATTGGCTGCTGCTATCATGCACAACAAGTGCATGCACTTTGGAATCCTTGATTATCCCCCTTTTGATGAGCTTATATTGCTCATGTGTTAGGGACTCAATGAACTGATTCAATGATGGCATGGCCCAATTTGCTTCCGATGCGATCCTTATTGTATGGAATGTTGAGACAAATAATGCATATTCCGGACCTAGTTTTGACAAAATTGCAAGAAACAATTTATTTTCTTGCTTATATTTGTCAATACTACATCGCTTTAGTTGAAGAAGAAGGGATTTGAACTTCATGAAGAAGTCTTGGATTTTATCAAAGCTTCTTGGGTCCAATAAATTCAATTCTACCTCAAGCATATGGCCTCTCATCTCGTATTGTTTTCCAAAGAGACCTTTCAGTGTGGTTCAAATCTTGTTTGGAGTAGTACAAACATCAATACAAAATAATAACTTGGGAGAAATTGACATATTAATAAGACCATAAGCTTCATCCAAGGGGTTAAAATACCTGTTTTTCTCAATTAGTCTTGTTGGCTCAACCTCTATAGCCATTGTTATTCAGAATAATCCTCTACCATTGAGGAGTTGTAGAATATTTGGCTTCCACTCGAAATAATGATATGGCGTGAGAAGAGTTTCCGTAGTAAATTCCATTATTTCTATCTACATCTTCCTTATGAACCTGCAAATAAAGTGCCTATGTGATTTTTCCCAACAACAAAGCTCTGATACCATGTGAAATTCACAAAGAACCTAGCTAGATAAATTCACACAAAGCTTGCAAAAAGAATATGAGAGAAAGAAGCAAGCAAGAGATAAATAAGCAAGAATGAGAGAAAGAATTGAGAATGAATGTATTGTATTATTCATATTAAATTGAATGTCATGAGTACATATTTATAAGACTCTTTAGGAGAGAGGATTAATGCACACTAGTTTGAGATTATAGTACATGCACATGTAATAACAAACATAAACTCCTTAGTACCAATTAACTAGCCATAAATGGAGTTAGCTAGTCATAAATGGAGTTATCCATGCACAAGTGAGAACTGGTGCATGCAACTCATGCATGTATAACTGGACTCCATGACTAATAATAGAACTGAAGACTTAAGGAGAAGTGCACACTTATCTAGGAGAATAATATTCTCACTCAAGTGCGCTTTCTAGCCATGAAATATGAATTATCTCCTAAAATCAAGGAATGAAGTGCTCTTCCTCTTAGAAAATATGAATTTACCTAATGGTGGTTTATGTAATGTTCCTCAACTTAACCAAGGAACATTACTACACGTAAATACACATAAAATCAAATTTTCTTCTACTCATTAAATTCCTGTAGCTTACCAGCTATGACTTATTCACATTTACAACCAGAGTCTACTACCCATAATTAAATGCAACTACAACATTCTAAACAAGCATGGATGAAACTGATAACACATCTATAAAAACATATCCCGAATTTCGCCTATCTCTCTTCCTCTTGACCTGCCCAATCCAAAGGATGTACCCCTTCACTACTCTCAGTCCATCAGGTGTCCCATTTATTTATCAAGGTCTCTCTGGCTTAGGTAGCTAGGAATATCTTTGCTGGGAACTCAAGGGAAATCACTGCCAGGAAAACCACAACCAAAAACAATAGCAAACACTTTCCAATACAATTCAACTCACCCAGGAGTTCACTCTTCACGCCTGACAACCTGGCTCTTCAATTTCTATCTCCAAAATGCTCCAGAATTCATCTAGAATTTTTGTTCCATCTCCCAAGCTCTTCTCCCATCTTCTCTACTTGTTGTTCCTATAAAACTCAATGTGAAAAATTGCCTATTACTACCCATAGGAATTTCCTCTCCTTTCCCAAGATAATTGACTGCTCACTCTGCCCAAAGTTGATTGTACTTCAGCCCCATGCTCTCCAATAACTATGGGATGTGACTCTCACACCCACCCTATGACAAGTATTCAATGATTGGTCTCTCATACACTCAACCAAAAAATAGAAGTTTTCCCCAAATGATAATAAAAGTCAGAAAAAAATGGGTTTGAATTAATACCCATAAACTATTTCCCCTTTGGACCCCTTTCGAAAACTCTCTAGGCATTCCCCCTCTCTTTGGGATTAATCAGCCCCCATCTCTGTCCATTCCCAACAATTGGTTCATAAATATAATAAATGTTTCACATGATTTCATTTAATTTTCCTTTACTCCACTTCACATGGATCTAATCCCATGGACAACAAACTTTTCTTTAAGTGAGAAGAGAGAGTTGCATCAACCTAGTACATTCATAAACTCACTATCTTTATTACTGAAATGAAGGTCCTAGAGGAAAGAAAAGATTAAATAAGGACTTACTATCTTTATCACTTAATTGAGGGTTCTAATGGAAAGAAAAATTCACAATCTTTGTTGTTGAATTGATGGTCCTAAAGGCAAGAAAAATCCAAAAGAAGTAGAAAGAAACTTGATGCAGGACCATCTTTGGCCTTAGGCAATGATCCATAATCTTTTCATAGATGTGACTTATTAAAGAATTGTATTAAATGAACATAAAATGAAATGCACCATAAAGAAGGAAAACTCAATGATAAAGAGACATAAGCATCATATCTGAACACAAAACTTGATAACGAAGTTCGTCCCTGGTGGACTACATCTCTGGGTCCTGCTCTCAAATGGGTAGGCCTTTTAATAACTAAGAAAGAGAATTTGGCAATATACATAAGTATACCTCATTCTGGAGTTAAGCTGCAGAGGATTTTCTCAGATCAGAAAAAGAAAAACAACACCACTGAAGTCGTGGCGTCGAATTACCCAAAAACCACTGTCTCCACACCTCGATCTGAGTCTAGCACTTTCAAGCCCATGAGAAATTTCATCTCGATTTGCGTTCTTGTATTTTTCATTAATGAATGTACTCATGCATCGTTTTCCATGCCCTGGTATGGCCTGTTGTGCACCCTGGTCCTTCCCCCCATGCACTTGCGAATTTCAAAATTTAAATAATAAAGGCAGGTGGATTAACCAACGAGATCGTTTGGTCCAACAGTTGGCAAAGGTATATTTGGGCGCTTGTATTGGGGAGAGGTCGTGGGGTCAAACCCACGAGCCTCCCCCTTTGGCTTGTTTGTTTTGTAATGGTGGAACCTCCTTGCTAACTTTGGCAAAGGCGATAACTATGGCAGTGTATCGTTTGAACTGTGGAATTCCCACTAACTCTGGCAATTGACAATAACTTTGGTAGTGTATTGTTTCAACCAACCAGATATGGCAGTGGTTGCATTTAAATTTGGAAAATTGGGGTTTGGCGCCATCCAACCCCGCCATTTTTGAAATATTCGGTTGCTGGGCGTCATTGTGCATTTTCCCGCTGCCACGTGGAAACCCATGACTGGGCCATGTGGTGGCCTTTTATTGGTCCACGTCACCACTTCCACACGATCATGCCATGTCATCCCCACCACATCATCTTGCCATGTCACTCGCCAGGTGGATGTATGGAGTGCCATGTGGATGTATGGACTACCATGTGTCACTTTTCCATTGGTCCACAAATTGATCGAAAAAGTCCAAAAATGAGTGACACGTGGCAATATTTGGTGATTCCATGTCATCATGACACATGTCATCCTCTGCATGTTCCATGTACCATGTACGGACGCTGATGTCATCTGTACTGATGCTGGTGTCAACAATACGGATGTTGACACATCACTACTGACTGGGCTAGGTTGACCAAAACTTTGCCCGCGGATATCTTTTGATCCATAACTCCGTTTGACGAGCCATTTACACTGTTGGAAATATTGCGACATAGTCTTCGCGATGATGCTAATTTCACAGAGTTTTGAGGAATTTGATTTTTTTCCCTTTCTCTATCTGCTCAGGCCATTCTGAGCTTCCTAAGGTGCTTTTGCGAATTCTGAGTTATCCTTAGACTTCTCTGGATCCTTTTTGGATCACGCCTTCCCACTGAGAGATTTTTGGACCACCAAAAGCTTTCATCAATCAACATATAAGTGAGGGAAGAGTTCTCCCACCTTGTCCTTCTCAATCCACTTTGCTTTGCTTGGACATGTGCCCTTTAATCCCACTTGAAGATAATCAACATCACCCCTGCGTGAAGTCCTCGTCCTTCTGTCCAGGATGCTATCTTCCTTCAAATCGTCCAAGTACTCAGGAGCAAACTCATCAACTAAAGGTATTGAAACTTCCTCACCCTGATCCATGATCATGGGAGGGTAAAAAAATTTCAAGTTTTCCACATTTACAATTGAGTAGATTTGCATATAAGGTGGAAGATCTAAACGAAAACAATTAGTGCCTATTTTCTCCAAAATAGTGAAGGGCCCATATCATATGGGCTTGAGTTTATTTCCCTCACCCTTCAACCGCTCCTTGTTGATGTGAAGCCATACTTGGTCTCCAACCTAGAACTGATGATCAATCCCGTGTTTGTCATGTCGAACTTTATACTGTACTTGACTCTTCTCCAACTTTTCCCTGACTGTTTGGTGTACTTACTGGATCCTTTGAATGAACTTGAAGGCCATGTCTTCATTTATTTCTTCATTGGAATCGACATATTTCCCATACATCAAGTCCAAAGGGACCTTAGGAAAATACCCAAAACATGTCTCGAATGGCGAACATTGAGTGGAAGAATGTAAGGCTCGATTGTAAGCATGTTGTACATAGGGTATCTTTTCATCCCATAACTTGGGATGCTTGCTGCAATAGCCTCAAAACAAAAGTACCACTATTCGGTTAACAACATTTGTTTGTCCATTGGTCTGTGGATGGAAAGCAATGCTCCTCTTCCACTTGATGTCCATCATTCTCCACAAGTTTGTCCAAAAATATCCAAGGAATCGAGTATCTCGATCCAATACAATGGATGTGGGTAACCCAAAGTGAACCCAAACATACTGAAAGAAGAGATTAACAGTATTCTCAACAATGATCTGCTTTTTACATGGCATCAAGATACACATCTTGCTGAACCTATCCACTACAACATACAAATAGTCATGACCCCTTTTCGACATTGGTAAACCCCCTACAAAATCCATGGAGATACTCTCCCATGGATGGGATGGCACATGAAGTGGTGAGTATAGCCCCAAATTTCTATTAGTGGGCTTAAAAGTAGAACACATCACACACCCCTTTACATATTTATTTACTATTGCTTTCATCTGAGGCCAGTAACAAAACCTTTGCAGATTAGCCATATTTTTTCCTACCCCAAAATGCCCAGACACAAGAGAAGTGTGAGCTTCTCGTATTACATGGAATCGTTCTCTTGTAGAATACATAGCTTTCCAATATGGTAGAGTAGTTTTCCCTGTAGACAATAGTTCTTTACCTGTGCACCATGGGTTAGCTTCTCAAATACTTCTTTTAAATATTTATCAACAACATATTGTTCCACATAGCTATCATGAGATAAATAAGCATTCTTCAAAATAATAGAAGCAATAATAGGAGTTCTATAAAGCATATCAACTACCTTGTTACTTGTACCATTTTTGTATTTGATTACCAAATGAAACTATTGAAGAAAACCCATCTACCTGTAATGTCGAGATTGTTGAAGCTTGGTTTGTGCTTGGAGATACTGTAAGGGCTGATGATTTGTATGTATGATTGTTTCCTTCCCTAACAAGTAGTGCTTCCATTTCTTTACACTTTGAACTAATGCATACAACTCTTTATCATATGTAGGATAGTTAACAACAACTTGGTTAAAAGTTTCAGAGTGGTAACAAATAGGATTATGATATTGCATCAATACTGCATCCATGGCGTATCCACTCGCATCTGTATCGATCTCAAAAGGCCACTGAATATTCGGTAGTGATAATACTGGTGCGGTACTGATCTTTTCCTTCAGAGTATCGAAGGCCTTTTGTTGGTTTCCTCCCTACTGAAAATTGTTCTTCACACTGGTTAAGGCATGCAAAGGAGATGCAATAAATGAGAAGTTTGAAATGAATCTCCTCCAGTGCTAGACTGCACCTAAGAAGCTTCGTACTTCAGTTACATTTTTGGGCTCAAACCAATTTACAATTACATCAATCTTGGAAGGATCAATTTTCAATTGTCCTCCTCCTACAATATGACCTAAGTACACTAGTGCAGTCTTTCCAAATTCACATTTGGACAATTTTACATACAAATTTTTCCTTTTCAAAGTATCTAATACTTTCTTTACATGCCTTACATGTTCATCCCAAGTCCCACTAAATATAAGAATGTCATCTAAATATACAATTACAAAATGATCTAGAAATGGCCTGAATACATCATTCATCACACACATGAAAGTTGTTAGAGCATTACAAATCCCAAATGGCATAACTAACCACTCAAACGATCCTTGTTTGGTTTTAAAGGAAGTTTTCCATGCATCATGTTCTGCAACCCTGATATGATGGTATCCACTGTGCAAATCCAACTTAGTGAAATATACAACATTCTTTAATTGATCAAGTAAATAATCTATATGAGGAAAAGTGTATCGATTTTTCACTGTGATTTTATTTAAGGTTCGGTAATCGACACACATTCTCCATGTTCCATCCTTCTTTGGCACCATCACGATAGGAGAACCATAAGGAGATGAGCTGGGCATGATGACCCCTCGATCGAACAAGTGCTGTACCTATTTCTTGATCTTTTCCAGCTCTACAACTGACATCCTGTACATGCCCACATTGGGAAGGGGAGAATCCTTCTGAAGATGTATTTCATGTTGGATTTCCTTCGTAGGAGGTAATTCATTGGGTTCCTTAAATATGTCATCATACTTAGAAATAATGCAAATAATTCTTTCTTATGAGAAGGATCACATCCTTGGAAGGCGTTGGATGTTTCAACATCCTTTTCCCTTACGACCATGGGTACATATCTCTTATTAGTGTTTATGAGTCTCTTCATTTGTCCTGAACTAACAAGTGTTCTGTTTACCCTCATGATGTGGGCTCTAACAATATATTCCACTCCTCCTTTAGTAAGGTGATATTTATTCTCATGACGAAAGAAAACTTCTTTTCTATCATAAAGATAAGGACTCCCTAGCACTATGCCACACATATTAAGTGATACAACATCCAAATCCACTTCATCAATCAACTTTGAAGCAATAGAAAATCTAAACCTACACTTCTTGGTGACATTGAGTTTTTCTTTATCACATACCCAACCAAGAGGATAAGGCTTTGGATGTGGTTTAGTTTCAAGACCCATTTTTTTGACGAGTGCTTCAGATATCAAGTTTACTTGGGAACCCTGATAAAATAATGTATCTATGTGCTTAGATACAACTCTTATGTGAAATAATTGGTTCCTATTTCTTTCATCATCATGAGATTCATTATTAGAATTTGAACTAGCATGAAGGGAATCTTTACCTTGTACTCCAACCAATGTGATCTTTTCTTCGTCTCCTGAATCATAACCAAGATCTTGTTGCACCGTAGAAACACTCTTTGTCTTCCCCTTTCCACTGAACTGTTTTGGTATTTTCTCTGGATGTAATTTCCAATAGTGTTCATCATCGTGACCATGCTTCGTGCAATGAGTGCAAGATGACTTTCCTTCTTCCCTCTTTACAGTGGCAGTATTTTTGTCCTTCCTTTTAAACTTTTTAAACTACTTATGTGGGAAATTGGAAGGTTTCTTTGTGGGATATTCTTGAACATGATTTCCCTTGTTCTCAAGGTGAGTGGATTGCACACAAACTTATTCAAGATTGGTGGGGTTAAACAATAGTAAAGTATGATGAATATAACTGTGAAGTGCGCCAACATACTTCATTAAAGTTTCATAAGAACCTAAAGGAATGTTTAATTCAAGAGATTTCTTCCTAAATTCTTCCATGAAACTTTGTACAATTTTACCTTTACTTTGTCTTAAAGTTTTCCATTCCATCATTTCCTTATGTAAATAACCCAATGGATAAAATTACTTCCTTATTGCTGATTTAAATTCTGACCATGAGGAAAGAAGATTACCACACTTACTTCTGTCCCGAAGTTTTCTCTCCCACCATACGAGAGCAGTGCCTTCCAACCGAAGAGAGGCCAATTTCACTTTAACTTCCTCTTCATCAATTTGTTGAACATGACAATATACTTCAACCTGTCAGATCCAATTATCTAGATTTTCAGGATTATCATCTCCATTAAACATAGGTAAAGCAAATTTTACATCAAGATTTAATAATGGTTTCTTAAAAGAAGCTTTATGGCTAGAATGATGAGAATGATAAGAGGAAGAAGAGCTAGGACTCGATGGTGAAGATGGAGGCTCAGGAGGGTCTCCTCCAGCCTCTTGATTCACTGAAGCATTATCATCTGCTTGTGCTTCCTTTTTCTTCCCTTTATTCTTCATCCTCTTCTCATAGTCTCCATACATTCGCTCGACCATTTCTGACATACGATAGAAGACCATATGGAATTTTTTCTCCTGTTCATCACACTTGTCCTCTTCGACCATTTTCTTCCTTCAGGATGCACGACCAATTTCTGGGTTGAAAGTCTTATGTGTTCCTTCATCCTATTTATGCTTGGCCCTAGTAAACATTCACACTCAACAATTCAAGCCAAAGATGACTGCTCTGATACAAACATGATCGAAGATCTTTTCATCGATGTGACTTATTAAAGAATTGTATTAAATGAGCATAAAATGAAATGCACCATAAAGAAGGAAAACTCAATGATAAAGAGACATAAGCATCGGATCAGAACACAAAAATTGATAACAGAGTTCATCCCTGGTGGACTGCGTCTCCCGGTCCTTCTCTCAAATGGGTAGGCCTTTTATTAACTCAACAAAAGAATTTGGAAAAATACACAAGTATACCTCATTTTGGAGTTAAGCTCTAGAAACTTTGCTCAGATTAGAAAAAAAACAACACCACTAAATTCATGGCGTCAAATTACCGAAAAACGACTATCTCCATGCCTCGATCCAAGTCTGGCACTTTCAGGCCCATGATAAATTTCATCTCGGTTTGTGTGCGTGCAGTCTGTATTAATGACTGTACTCTTGCATCATTTTTCATGCCTTGGTACATCCTATCGCGTGCCCTGGTCCTTACCCCCACGCACTGGCGAATTTCAAAATTTAAATAATAAAGGCATGGAGATTAACTGATGAGACCGTTTGGTCCAACGGTTGGCAGAGGTATATTTGGGTGCTTGTATTGGGGAGTGTTGGAAATATAACTGAGGGGGGGGGGGGAGTGAATTGGTTATAATATAATCATTATTTAATGTGTTATTGATAACTTAACATGCATAGATATACAATATTTGATCAATCAAACAGAATACACAGAGACACAAAATTTCATGAGGAAACCCATAAAGGGAGAAAACCTCTTCTTCTTAGGATGTCAATCAAGATCCAACTTTCATGTACATCACAATCTTTGAGCACCAACTCAAATATGAGGCTACAACCTCTGATAGTAAGCTGCAACTTGCAGAGAGCACCAAATCTCAGATTTCTCTAGCACCAACTAGATGGAAGCACCAACTCCCAGGTTTCTCTAGCACCAACTAGATGGAAGCACCAACTCCCAGGTTTCTCTAGAACCAACTAGATGGAAGCACCAAATCCCAGAATATCTTCTAGAACCAACTAGAATTTAGAGGATTACAATCCTCCCTAGCACCACCCTACCACCCTGAAATATCTTGCAAAACTTTTACTTACTTGCTCTGTCTCTGATATGGTCTGTTACAACTCCATGTATCCTCTGCCTTCTTCAGCTTCTATCCTCTATTCCACTTCTGCATCTTTCTGCTTTTATGCTCTGCTCTTTTTCCTCCTGTGCTCACCACTGTTGTTCAACTTCTCTTATCTATTTTATGCTCTGTGCATACACTGCGTTCCTTTATGCTGCACCTCTTCTCTGCTCCTTTTCTGTTGCTTACTACCACCTTCTATGCTCATGCATCAGTTCTCATAAAGCACATTCTCTACATGTCTTTATCACGCCAAGTCCTCTGCCAGATCATCCTAACAACTCTTCGTCACCACGCCTCTATGCTGCATCTCAATTCTATATATATCCTCTTCTATGTCCTGCATGTCATATTTTCGCCCATTTCTCTCCTAGGTCCTCATCACAACTCTGCCACTTTACTAGCAGTTACTCATTGTCTATTCATCATCAGTGCCCGTTATCCTGAGATTCCTTTTCTTCACTAGCAGTTACAGTCAGTCGTTTATTCACTGTAGGTAAATCAGTCCTAATTCCCTTCCTATACGTGACCACTGGAGATGACCACACGCCTATTCAAAAAGTGCTTCGCGATCTCGGTCTAGCGAGTGCTATCTCCTTCTTTTGATATGACCTTGGGCAATGATCTCACGTGACCACACGATTGCGGGTGCGACCAAAGGAGGTTTGAGGGAAACCCTCTTTTCGCCCCACAATTCACTACAGAGCTCCACGTATGCCTTTGACGATACCGTGGTTTTGATTGCGGCCTGCTCAAGAAAAATTAAGACTCGAGCATGTTCTAGCCTCGCAATTGAGCATGAACGTTGATCTCCAATCCCTTGGTGATGCCACTCGATCAACGACTTCTATCTGCCTTCCTTTCCTCCTTCCACGTGCGATCCCAGATCTCCACGATCTGTCGACACGTAGCTTCCTTCCAAATCAATGACTACGATTGATTCCGGCCTTCTGGTCTTCGGGAGTTTCAACTCTCAAATCTCTCTTTTCTCATATGACAATCTTCCAAAGTGGAAGATCTATTGACACCTGTCTCCCTGAATCTACGATCATGATCTCCTCCACGAGTCCGACCTTCGAGATTTTCAATTCTCAAACTCTCGTTTCTTCCGTATGTCAATCTTCCGGAGTCGATGATCTACGAACACCTGTCCTTGTTAATCGACGACTCTGCCTCTACTTTGGGAATTTGACCTTTCAACCAGATCAACGATTCTGTGTCCCCTTTAGTGATCAACGATCAAGAATACACCCGAAGTAATCTTCCGATCGGATGACTCGTGTCCACTTCGAGACTTCGATATTCGGGACTTCGGGACTTTGCCCCTCATGACTTTGTCTCTTTGGCCCTTCGACACTTTGGACCTTTGTGACTTCGGCTCTTTGGCCCTTCGACACTTTGCGACTTCGATCCTTCGGCACTTTGGCTCTTCGCAACTTCGGCCCTTCACAACTTTGACCTTCGGGACTTCGAAGCTTTTTTCATTTGTTGGTGGCGAAACTCCCGAAGTAAATCTCCCGGAGTGACGTAACATTACACACGTCACCTGTTGACCTAGCATGGGCCGAGTGGTTGCCACGTGTCACTCACTGACATGGTCTGCCACATGTCCTTGCTGATGTGGTCTACCACATGTCGTTGCTAACATGGTCTGCCACATGTCCTTACTAACGAGGTCTGCCACATGTCCTTGAATCAGATGGTTAAGGCTTACTTCGGGTCTTTACTCGGAGTCCACAGATTTACGCCACGTCTCTTCTGGATCAAATGACCTAGATCCACTTCAGATGTTCTGACGCTTGAGATTTACTCTGGATGATCTGACGACTGGGATCTATTTTGAATGATCGAACGATCGAGATTTACTTCGGCTCTCTGACTCTCTGGGCTTCGAGAATTTCAATTCTCAATTGGAAATTCTTGAAGTGATATTTCTTCGGAGCTCACGATCCGTCGCCACGTATCGCTCTGGATCTGACGGTTGAAATTAACTCCGACTCTCTGGCTCTCCGGGCTTTGGGAATTTCAAATCTCAATCTTAAACTTCTCGAAGTGATTTCTCCGGAGCTCATGATCCATCGCCACATATCCCTCTGGATTTGACGGTTGAAATTTACTCTGGCTCTCCGGTTCTCCGGGCTTCAGGGATTTCAAATCTCAAACTTTTCTCCCTCCTGAACTCACAGTCTCCTAACACGTATCTCTCGATGATCACCAAACTAGATTCTCCTTCTGGTGATGAACGGTCTGAAATTACTTCGAGACTTCAAAACTTTAGCAAGCTCCCTCACCCAAGTGTGTAAAGCGCTAAGGCTTGCATACCTTGATTTGATCAAATGGTTGTTGGTCCTATGGATCAGTGATCCAACGACCACTGTCGCTCTTTCTCCTGAGCTTTTGATCTCTCCGACTTAGAAGGTTTTCTAAGTGTTCAAGGGTCTCGACCTTTTCTCCTCTTGCGAGTCCGTCTCTTAGACCTCGTCTTCACTTCTGGAAAGTGCTATCTCTTCTGAGCTTTCTCGTCTTCTGCTCTCTCGACTTCTTAAAGAGTCACTTCGACACTTAGCTGAATTGTGGATCTATGCACTCCTTGCATATCCTTCGAAGTCCAAATCTTCGAACTCTCATCACTGCTTTCCTATTTTCCATCGTTGATACTATTATTTCCATCAATGACAAGCACACTCTTCCTGTAAAACATGCCAACAATATCCCCCTTTGGCATTGATGGAAACCCTGAAAGACTGCACTATTCTACTTATAACGCCAACTGTAGCATCCATACCACATATTTTTCTCCCCCTTTGACATCAATGTCAAAGAAAACAAAGAGTGACTCTGTGCTCCCCCTGATTAGATATACTAGGAGCACTCTCCCCCTGAACAGATAGACTATTTAGATTGATAACAGGGTCACGCCCAACTTCTGGTGCAGATACTCAAACTCCAAGTCTGCAAGTGTCTGAATCATCCACAATACTTGGGTACAACAAGTGGCAACTGTAATGTATTCAACTTCTGTAGTTGATAGGGAAATGGAACCTTGCTTCTTGATCAACCATTCTACAAGAGAATATCTTAAGAAGAATGCACCTCCACTCGTTCTTTTCCTTTTATCCAAGCACTGAGCCCAATCAACATCTGAATAGAATGATAATTGAAAAATTCTGATTCCTAGGATACCATAGGCCATAGTTCATTGTTCCTTTCAAGTATCTGAAAATTATTTTGACAACTATCAAGTGACTTTGTTTAAGTGCAAACTGATACCTTCCTACCATTCCAACAACATGCATTATGTTTGGACGAGATGTTGTTCTTCATCTTCATTATTCTCATCATCTTCTTCATCTAACTTGGTGCTTATTCTTTGTTGATCTTTTACTGGAGCTTCTTCATCAATTCAAACATCAATACAATCTACTAATTTATGCATTCTTTTGTTGAAGCATCTGTATCCTTTACCATTCGTTGCATATACTAAGAAGATAACTTCATCAGCTCTACCATCAAATTTGCTTAAATGACATTCCTCCTTATCTTCCTTCAAAACATAGACATTGTTTTCAGTTCTAACCCCTTTTGCAATAAGCTCTCTTGTGTTCACTGTTTTTATTTTACAATCCTTGGCAATGAAAGTGACTTCACATCCTCTATCACACACCTGACTGACACTAACAATATTATGTCTTAATCCATCAACAAATAGTACATTTTGAGCTTTGCCTCTTCCATTACTTAAGCTTATTAGACCTTTACCTCTGATCTTTCCTGGAGCATCATTTCCAAAAGTCACATTTCCTGATTTACTTTCTTTGAGTGATAGGAACTTACTTTTGTCACCTGTTATATGACTAGAACACCTGCTGTCAATATACCAGGGGTTATTTTGTCTTTGAGCTGACAACACTAATCCACACTTGTTATCTTCTTTCTTCTTCCAAACCTTGATGTTTTCAGCTCTGTGATTTGAATCTGGCTTACAGTTCTTTAGGCAACAATCTACATCTTTATGTCCATAATTATGGAAGATGTAACATTCTAGTTCATTGAATAAAGGATCATAATGATTGTTATGCTTAATCTGCGTCTTTTTCCCAACCATCACATGATTTGCAGTCTGTGGTTGTTTGTTACATGGCTGTCTCATTCTTTGTTGTGGCAGATATTTATTCCTTGGGTGTCTTGATTGCTCATGTCTAAATCTTAAGGAACAATTTACAGCTTTGTGGCCAAGTTAGAACAATAGAAACAATATCCATAGAAAAAATATTTGTACCTGGAAAATGGCTATCTTCTTCAAGCAGTTCGATTTCTTCCATGCTGATGATTTCCTTGAGCAGAGGGTGTATTATTTCTTTGTTCTACAGATTCAGTTCTGGTACCTTTTTCTTCATTCCTCCTTGGTGGCTAATTATCTTCCTTTGTTTCCGCAGGTTTGTTGTTGTCAATGGTTGTAGATTTGACAAACTTGATGGATTCTTTGTTGCTTGGCTGACCACTACTTGATCCCTCTTCATAACCCAAACCAGTTTTCAACTTTGGATTCCTTTGCTAATTCAAAATGGTGGCTAATCCTTCTAAGGCTTTGATACTTGACAGATTTTGGTGATACAAGGCTTGAAACTTCTCTAACTCTTTTCTAGTTTTCACTACTTCTTCTTCTAGAGCTTCACATCTTACCTTCTTCTCCGCTAATTTCTATTTTTGAATATCCTCTATTTTCTTTTCTTCTTCTAATTCTACTTTTAACAAAACAAAATCTTCACTTGGTTCTTTACCATTCTTTTCAAACTACATCAATAACTGTTTTTGTTTTTTCTTCTTAAGTCAGAGTCTGTCAATCTCTTCTAAAGCACTGATTAATTCACCTTCCATATCAACCACAACTTCTTCATCATTCATGTCACCTCCTGTGTATTCATCATCAAGGTATCCTATGGACATAAACATAAAATCATTCACTTTAACTTCACAAGATGAATTGCTATCTGTGTCTTCTGAGGATTCATCATTATTTGCACACAAACTTTTCTTTTTACTATATTTCTTAAATTTGTATTGCTTTTCATCATCAGAGTT
>ML783446.1:774947-787147 GCA_009831015.1 Picea engelmannii
ACAGTCCTGCAAAATTCAAAGGACCATGTCATGAAATCTACATTGGTGTTTTCATTAGATTATTAGATTTTAAGTTTTATTTAATTTTAATCAATTTTTAACTTTAAAACATTCCTCTGGAAAATCAAAATGGTCTTCCTAGAATTTTTTTAAAGAATTTTAATCTCAAATAAATTCCAAATTTAATAAATATATAAAAGAAAAACATCAGGAAATTCTTAGACTCTTTTTTAAGTATATTTAGATCAAATAAATTATAAATTTAAAATCATTAAAAAACTTGGAAAATATTTCATTCTTAAAATTAATCAAAAATTACCATCAACGCCAAGGAGGTTTTAGCACTGTTTACCGAGGGACACATTATGTTGCATAATTTAAGGGCCTATATGTCATTTCTCATCTTGCCAAAAACAATGAATTGATTCTTTGAGAATCAAAACATGTTTCTTCAGATAAGTCTATTTGTGTTGTTGTAAAGGTCTTCTCTCCCACATCTTTATGATGTTTATGTGTTCATGCCCGGTAATATGGAAAAAATTGGGTCTATATGCCAAACATTATTGGTATGAATATAAATAAATTTCCCAGGTAGTTTCATATGCCGTAAAGATTTTATAGACTATTACATACATAAATTGCCCATGTTACTCGGCTTACATTCATTATACATTTTAAATAACAAACAACCCTCGATTATTATCTTTTGACAAAAAATATTCATTACTTGTATTTAGTTATATTAAGTTTCATTGTTCAACATGTATTTCCCAACTAAATCGGCAGGGACTGCGTTGCCATGCAACCCTTGTTAATACTCCATTAGCTTGACCATTCCATGATCATCCTTCTCACCATTACGTGGAGAACCTTTTACGAGAATCCCAAGTAAGGCTACAATTTAATATAGTTTTAAGTCCATACAATATTTGCTCAATTAGGAAAACAAATGATTCAATTTAAGCGCACCAAGATGACCATCATAGGGCTTGATCTCTATATTTTCTTCCATTTTAAATAGGTGTTGAAATGATTGGTTACTAAAGTCTCCTTTTTTAGGATTTGGTTCTTCCTTCTCTTCCCTACACTTGTGATATTCTTGATTCTCATGTGATTTAGACTTCGCATAAAAATGTTAGACATAAATCTAAGCAAGACATGCAAAGAGTAGGGATAATTGTCTTCCATCTACCATTTTTGAAAAAATCAAAGCTTTCTCTAAGCATCAAGCATACTTGGCTTGACTTCAATACAATATTCAAATCTTATGGATGCTTGGTAAGAAAAGTCGCTTGTTTCCTTTTTCTCAATCACTTCTAAAATGCGAGGTGCGATAGTCAAAATGACCACAAATCATGCATGTGTTCCTGGGAACGTGCCTTTGTGGCATGTTGATTGGAGGTTCAAAGTTTATCGAACCCATCATAATAAACGTTCCTAGAAATTGAAATTGAAAACTTTCATAATAATTTAAAAAAATTTCAAAAAAAAATATTTTTTTAATAGGATATGGATATTCTTGAATTTGATATTTAAGAATGAGATTTCAACATATTAAGTATATGTCACTACTATATGATTGTGACACGAGGCATGAAAACCATTGCAATAAGATAGTGGTTTAAACATGTCATTGAAACTATTTGGAGACTTATAAGCCATGGCATAAGGGATGATACTTCAATCGTTGAGGGGGATTTTTCCTCATTGATATTGAATTCAGATGACAATTAAACCACTTGGATACTTGCATATTAATTAATATTCAAGTTATGGAAGATTAAGATATTGGCATAAGGGATAACACTAAAAATTGTTAGGGACTTCAAGTTGATGGCATAATTGATAATGTTGAAATCAAATGGGGGACTTACACCCCAATTGTTATAATAGTGAGATTATAATGAAACCATTTTAGAAGCTTTGCACTCCAATTAGTGTTGGAGAAAGGGGGTAGTAAGACAATGGGACAAGGGATGGAACTAAAATGAGTTTGGGGACTTTGCATGGTAATATGGTTGCATAGGGGATGGCAACAAAATTGCTAGGGAGACTTGCACCCCAATTAGTATTTGAATGGCCACCTTATTGGGGACTTGGAACCCATTGCAAACAAATTAGTGTAATTGGAATAAGAGAATCACTTAGTCTCTTAATTGGGGATGGAATAAAGAACCACTTAACTGCTTGTGAACTTGCACTCTAATTTTTATGGGAGTGAGAAACCTACTTGGGACTTGCACCCCAATTAGTACCCAAAAGTATATTGTTAATAAATACAACCTAGTTAATATAGGAGTTAGAGAACTTCTTAAGGTGCACACTAATTTGTATGGAAGTGAGAGAACCACTTGGTAAATTACACCCCTATTGGTACCCAAAAGTATGTCCTTGGGGAATTTCAATCTAATTAGTATAGAAGTAAAGGAGATGCTTGGGGTGCTCTTTAATTTACATATAGGAGTGAGAGAACAACTTAATGACTTTGCATCTTAGTTAGTGCCAAAAGTATGTTCTTTGGATTTAAACACTAATTAATATAGTAACAAGGGAACCACTTGTGGTGCATGCTATTTGTATAAAAGTAAGAGAACCACTTATGGACTATGACATCCCCATTAATACCCAAAAGCATGTTCTTGGAGACTTCCACCCTAATTAGGATATGAATGAGGGAATCGCTTGGAAATTTACACCCAAGTATGTTATAACAAATTTGTATAGGATGGCCAGAGAAAAGTATTGAAAAGTATGTTATTGGGGCGTGCACCCTAATTAATATAAGAG
This sequence comes from Picea engelmannii, assembly GCA_009831015.1. Lineage (NCBI taxonomy): Eukaryota > Viridiplantae > Streptophyta > Pinopsida > Pinales > Pinaceae > Picea > Picea engelmannii. The sequence goes on from ML783446.1 coordinate 777,735, forward strand.
TAAGGGAATCATTTTGGGATTTTCACCCAAATATGTTATAACCCTAATTTGTGTAGGAGTAAAAGAACCACTTAGGGACTTATCTAACACCACCCCATGAGTACCCAACAATATGTGGTTACAAAGTTGCATTCTCATTAGTATAAGAGTGAGGGAACCACTCTAAGGTTTTGCACCATAATTATGTTATAAGAGACTTGCAACCTAATTAATATGGAAGAGAGGAGAGATTGGCGTATGAGATCTCCTTACATTCAATTAATAATAATAATAATAATAATAATAATAATCTAATTTTAAGGTCACTACCCAAATTGGGATATGAGATCCCCTTGTTTGTGGAACAATGGACCTCGCGACTCCTATTTGATTGCTAAATTCTAAAAAGATATACATACCCTACCCAATGTGAATTTGAACTTGTGACCTTTTATGAAGAAAAACATATTTGAATTAATTTTTTTAATTAAACAAATTTATCATATAAAAATTATTTTATAAATATTTTATATATCTGAAGCACCGAGATCCACAACCATAGACGACCATGCAACGACCTTCTAATAATCATTGGGCTAATACATGGTGGATAGCCTTCTCCCTTGTTTGAGGACATGGGTTCAAATCCCACTTTTAACAAACAAATTAAAGGTCCCGTGAGACAGCGCGGTTGGTAATGACAAGTACCTTTCTCCAAGTGTTGGGAGGAGGTCTTGAGGTCAAATCCGGGACGAATTGTAATGGCTGCTTGTGATGTAAATGATTTATATCTCTAATATAAATCGAGTTAATTTCTCGTTGGAAAAACAAACAAATTAAAGTTTTTCCACACATTTTCCAATTTGTTGACTATTGACTGCAGCTTCCAGAAAATGAGTACTATTTTTTGATTCACTTTTCACTTTGTCTAGTTAAATTCGTATATACTTTCAGGAAATAGTAATCACGGTAGAGGGCATTTGGTCTAGTGGTATGATTCTCGCTTAGGGTGCGAGAGGTCCCGAGTTCAATTCTCGGAATGCCCCTATATTGTTTTTCAGATTTGCTGCTGTTCGAAGACCCGCCACTGGAAAAGCTATTTTCTTGTACCATAACAGTGGTTTTTCCACTCACTTTGCAATTTGTGAATTAATTGGAGTACAGCTTTCAGAAATATAGCAGAGGGTATTTGGTCTAGTTGTATGATTCTCGCTTTGTGTGCGAGAGGTTCCGAGTTCGATTCTCGGAATGCCCCTATCGTTTATATCAGATGTTGCTGCTGCTTCAGGAGCCACTCACTTTGCAATTTGTGGATTAGTTTTCGAGTTTTCCTTTCAGGAAATCAGTACCATGACAGAGCGCATTTGGTAGAGATCCCGAGTTCAATCCTCGGAATGCCCCTATCATGTTTTGCATATGCGTGAACTCTGAATCTTCGAATGTGCTTGAAGAACTGCAGCTGGAAAATCGATTTTGTTTGTTACGCAGAATTCTCTAACTTGCCAAATAAACAATCTACCCACCCTTTGTGTAGAAATATGTTATCATAAAATTCAAGCTATTTTGTTTGTTACTCAGACTTCTCTAACTTGTCAATTAAACAATCTACCCACTCTTTTGTAGAAACACATTTGCAAGGAACCGAATAATACAATTCAGATCCAAATATAAAAGCCAAACAAATAGTCACAATAACTTCTCTGCAAACCGATTTTTTTTTCCTTCAAACACTAAACTCTTACCGAATAGAATGCAATTTTTCCTCTCAATCCATGATACGTTTATATGGAGGCTGTTATGAATCCCATCATCTATCTCTGAATTCATATCTCTTTTTAATGACATTTTTTTTTTTAATCTTAAATAGATAATAATAATAATATACGTTTAAGGTCACGACCAAGCCAAACATCAAATTAGTGTATGAGATTCTTTTGTTTGTAGGACAAGGGACTCTCTTAATACAATGATTTCACTACTAAAATCTACAGAAGTATACATACCATACCCTACCCCACTTTCGATTTGAACTTGTGATTTCTAAAGATGTTTTTAACCTTTATTAATATTTGATATAAATAACATAAATTTAATCGTCAATACAATGATACTCTTAAAAATGGATGTCATTAAACCTTGAATCAATTGTTAAAATCATGACTAATGTTAATAAGGTACATAAAAACTATCAATGACCATTCTATTTTTAGAGCTATAACTTCAAAAAAATAAAAAAAATGTCACACAAATCTCTTTAGATTTGACAAAGCAATGTTTCCATAGAGTAGCTCATGCAAAAACATTTATACATATGGAGCTAGTTCTCACAATCACAATCTTTTCAAATAATTCTCTTTGAGAATTGATGGAGAGGATGACAATGAAAAGCATCTTGAAACTAAACGTGATTCAATGAAGATACTATAAGCTTTAATCAAGATGCCCATTCACCAATGAGGTTAAATTCTCAACAAGTGATCCAAATACCACATGTATTAAGATGGTTGTCCCAACATAGAATAATCTTTCACTATGCATATGCATGTATTAAGATGGTTGTCCCAACATAGAATAATCTTTCACTATGCATATGTATAAAAAGAGACACTTATTAAAAAAACAAATCTTTAATCAAGATGCCCATTCACCAATGAGGTTAAATGCTCAACAAACGATCCAAATACCACATGTATTAAGATGGTTGTCCCATCATAGAATAATCTTTCACTATGCATATGTATAAAAAGAGATACTTATTAAAAAAACAATCTGTCAAGAAAAGATAATTGTTATAAATCCCTAAAATGTTTTTTTTAAGGAGGTTCTCAAATATTATCATAATAAATCATCATTCCAAGTCATAAAAGAATCTTCCACCATGCATACATAAAAAAAAAAATACAACACAAATCAATCTTGTCATAAAAAGAAGGAAGCAATGGACCCAATTATGATAGATAAGGAACATACTAAGGAGATATTGAGCAAAGTGGGAGTGACGCACAGTGGACGACCCTACCCGTATAATATCAATAGTAAAAAGAGGGTAGTAGCCAAGCAGGAGGGCTTGGACAGAGCTGAGGAAAAGGTAGAGGATGTCCATGCGACAGGGCAGATTGAGGAAATATTGTGTGCCACATATGAGACGAAAACTAGAGGTCAAGGGTACAATGTAGAATAATTCTCTCCATTCCAGATCTGAATTAGTGTGGAACCCACAACCCCATGTGCGACTAAGACATATGAAGAGAAAGAATCGATTAAATAACAAGTGATTAGAAGTAGAATGATCTTTATAGGACAAGGGTCCAATGGAAATTCAAGCATAAGTATAAGTTTAGATAGTAGTAGTAAGGTATCTACACCACGCGAAGGTAGTAGTACAAAAAATTTCATAATGGCAGGAGTAGATCCGACTATTAGGTTACTAGAGTTTCGTGGAGAAGGGTCGAAGGACCCAAAGAAGCATTTGTTTATCTGTGAGAATATTTTGGCAACTAAGAATATTAAATATGGAGATACAAAGTTGGAAAGTTGGAAATTACATTCAGAGGCCGTGCATTAAATTGGTATATGGGTCTTGCAGTGAACATCCCACAAGGAGCACCTACAACTGTCACAAATGTGACAAAGACATTAATTAATGAATTTCAGAAACCAATTTCATAGGATTAGTTCATGAATGAGATGATAGAGATAAAAAAGAAGCCATGAGAGTTAGTATGGGAAGTTGATCAAAAGTTCAAGAGACTGAAAAGTAAGTTGAATTACCCTATTACTGATATGCAACATAGACATTTATTTGTTAATTCATTGTTACCACATTTGAAGTATCCATTAAGACAAAAAAAGTTCCAAAGTCAGTCTAAGGATTTACAAGAAGCCATACAATTGGAGGAGAATCAATATAAGCATACCGATCCAGTTGTGGAAGAGTTGAGAGCAAATATGAAGAACCTGACATTTCAATTGAATTGGAATAAGGAAAAGGAAAAGAAGGAAGATGTCTGGTGTACACTATGTAGAACAAAAGGACATCATAAGAATGAATGTCCAACGTTTGCGCAATATTTGGGAGTAGGAATTCAAAATCCTTTATATACAGGAATACCATGGTGTGAGATATGCATAACACATGGACATGATCCTTATCATTGTCCCATGATTCATAAGTATCAAACAATACCCAAGAGTACATTTTATAAATTTTTCAAGTTAGTTGGACATGAAGACAAGGATTGTAGAACCTTGGAAATAATAAAGGAGAGGACACCATATACTTATAGAGTGTAGGATGAACATATGACATGACAACCTGCACAGCAGCAGTTTGGAGCACAACCACAATACCATAAAACATAGCAGTTTGCAGCACCGCCAAAGTATAACAATGCGCAACCACAATATAATTAGGCACCACAGTATAATACATCACGTGTAGATAATCAAGGAAACAAAGGAGGCTTTAGAGGAGGAGGTCGTGGATGAATAAGATTTGGAGGAGGTAGAGGACCAGTGACATGTCATAAATGTCAGAAACCTGGACATTATGCAAGGGATTGTCCACAACCACCTACGACATGTATGTATTTTAGCTAAGCGGATCATGATATAGAATAATGTCTGACACTGCTGAAAAAGATACAGGAAAATAGGAATCAGAACAATAAGAATGTTCAATGGATTATTATGGAAACCAAATAATATGATGGGAAGAATATCAATATAGTTACTAGAGGTGGAGCCAAGATAGGAGCATATGTTGTAAAGAAGAATCAAGACTTGCACCCATTGGTCGGAAAGAATGAAGCACCTGAACATAAGTTTGATGCACACAAAGAGAAGGAGACCTTCAAGGAGGATAGACTAGATATTTTGAAGGAGAATATTGTGTCTACTTCAGGAACAAATCCAAGCGATGATATACTAGTGTATGACATGTCTCTTTTATTTGATCAGACCAATAGAGAGAAGCCTTAAAAAATGGTCAATAATTTAAGAAATTTTTTGGTATCTTGTGTGAAGTTATTGAATGATAAGCCATCTCTGAAAGTGTTACAAAATATGTTAGAAAAATGCAATTCCAGAGAAGAAGGGATAAAGACAGTTAATCAGGTTTGTAAGAAAAGAAGAACAAGTAGGGAATTCGGGTTGAATGCAAACATTGGAGATTTCAATATGGGGGATTTTATATTAGACTTAGGGTGTAAATGTTCTTCCTAAGAAGACATGGGAAGCTATGGGAGAACCTACATTGGGGTATTCACCTATTCAGTTGAAGCTAGAAAATCAACATAGAGTGGTGCCAATTGGTAGATTGAAGGGGATGCATGTAGATATAGATGGTGTGCACACCATGGGAAAATTTAAATTTATTGGCATAGAAGATAACACTACACCCTATCCAACATTGTTGGGGTTGGATTGGGAATTCTATAATCATACTATCATTAATTTGAAGACCAGGAATATGATCTTTGAATCAAGAGAATACAGAGTTACAACACCCTTGGATCCTTCAGAAGGAGGAAGATATGTGAAACTCGCGACAAAAAATTGCATTACAGAAGACATAAACCATCTCTACAGAACTACTGCACGAGAGGAAGATTACATTAACCCCACTGCAGATGGAATGTTGAGATGGAGGAGCATTAATTCGTGCATTTTAGACTCTGACATGGGTTTGGAGAATTGGCAGCAGCGGTTGCATGAATTATCTACTAGAAGATGCGCAATAATGATGCACACACTGAGATGGATTAGTTCAGAGGTAAAAGAACCTCCTACTACTCATAGTCAAAATAAATTGGAAGATAGTGACTTGTTTCCAACAACATGTTCAGAGATGAAAGAAGTAGCAGGAGAATGTGGAAAAAGGAAAATTCCTCTAAGACCAGATGCCAGACCAATTGAACAGAGACCCTACAAGTTGAATCTAGTGTATAAAGAAAATATTAAGACATAGACTGATAAAAATGATAGAAAGAGGCACACCTCAAGAAATAAGCACAACTCAAAAAAGGGGCACAACTCAAGAAACAAGAGCATCATAGGAGGAGTAGTTCAAGAAAGAGGTGCAGTATATGGAAGAATCACTCAACTTACTGATCTAGGTGGATATTGATGTCCACTCACCTATTCCACTTGGACCCCCACCATTGTTTCTTTCAGTTTTTCAGTTTCCTTAATTGTAGCACAATTTACTATTTCTGGCAGTTTTTCGGCTCCTGAATTCCAGAGCCGTTTTGAGGCCCTAAGCGACATTTTTTGGGCATCAATCGATTGATGAATATTAATTCATTTTCAACCATGACATTTGTTATCAAAAATTGTAGTCCTCGGATATATCTTTCTAACAATGTATCATATGCATCAAACAAATATAGTATGCAAAAGTTACGAGCCCGGGAAATTGATGTACCAATTTACCCCGACGGGGCCCATATTTTGGCATTTCATCTCCTAGGGTTAGGTTTTTGGATGTTTAGGGTTTCCATTGTTTCTGAATAACATACATGCCTTCTAGCCTCATTGTAACACAGAGTTCAGAGGCCTGTAGCTGCCACATCTCTTCTCATAGATAAGCAACCAACGCCCTAGTTAGTTTATTTCTATTATGTCTGTAAACAAATTTCAGTTCTTTGATATTAATGAAATGAAGTGTTATTTCCGCTGCATCTTTGTATTCATAGTTATTTTTGTATTCTGTTGTGTTCCTGCATAAATTCAGATTAGTGGTATCAGAACGGTCTTCTCTTTCTCGATCCTTCTTTGCATGTCCCCAATGAGGTCGGGGTATAAGGAGTTAGGGATCGATCTGGTTGAACCTTTGCAAGATCATCCTCGCAAATCCCGATGACTGCCCATGTGGGATGAAAAGAAAGATGAGGGAGTAGGAGATCCTATCAAAATATTGCTCGAGGAGGTCCTTGAAAAACAAAGGAACGCGATGATGGATAACTTCGCCCAGATCCTTCAACGATTTCCCACTGGCGGCACATCTGCATCCAACAATCACTCTGGAGGCACAAACCCTTTTAAGGTACAAGTAAACTTTGACATTCCCATATTTGATGGAAAAATAGATGTAGACGTCGTAGATAGATGGTTGAATCTATTAGAATGATATTTCTTGGTTCATGAATTTTTCGACCGGGAGAAGATTATTTTTTCACTGCTAAAAGTCGCCCCCCATGTCAAGGACTGGTGGGAAACCAATGTGAGAAAAAGGATGAGGAGGAAACCTCTATGTTCTTAGTCGTACCCACTTGGAATTCTTTTCGAGACGCCATCAAGGAACAATATTATCCCGTGGGGAGCTATGAGGACAAGTACATACAATGGACTATGCTACGACAACAAAGGGATCAAGATGTGCATGAGATGACAAATCTGTTCCATATCCTGCACACAAACTTGGGTATCAAAGATTCAGAGAAAAATTTGATGCTGAAGTACCACAGTTGTCTACACAGAAACATTCATGAGGAAATGGAGTTCCTCGACATCTCCTCGCTTGGTACGACATACCGGTATGCATCCAAGATTGAGAAGAAATTCAAACTGAAGAAGCGAGAATTTGGATCTGTGAATCAAAATAAAGCGAAAGGTGCCCCCAAACCGCAGAACAAAGGACAAATCCAAGGCATGGAGGCTCAAGAAAACATTCCAAAGCCGCAAGCAAAGAACAACACCACAAAGCTGAAGAAGGACATGAGAAAGTGGTGTGAGTTCCATAAGAACTCCACTCACAACACGAGTGAGTGTCGAGCCAAACAGTGACTGGTGGCTGAGATGAGAGCTTCTCAATCAGATGCATGCTCTGACACTGAATTAGAACCCGAGAAGGGGAATGACAAAGTGAAGCATATTATTGATGTGGATCCCAATGCCACTGTTTCCGCCACAAAGATCCAAAAGGAAGAATCAGAAGATCCATAGGAGGAGGAGCGTCTCTTCAACTTCCAGATGTGGGTAAAGGGTTCCCCACTAGAGTTCATTGTCGACAGCGGGAGCCAAAATAACCTCATTTTAGCAGATTTCATGAAGCGGTTGGACTTGCCAAACACAACACACCCACAACCGTACACCATCGGGTGGCTTCACCAAGGATAGGATCTCCACATCAGTCAACAATTTCGCCTTCCCTACAACATTAATCCATTCATTGATGAGGTATTATGTGACATTGCTCCTCTTGATGTTTGTGATGTATTATTAGGCCAACCATACTCATGGAAGCGACATGTTGTGTATGAGTCCTGAACTCACGTTGTTATTGTTACCTTGGGAAATAAGTTGTACAGGATACTAGAGGTACCACCGCCTGCCGCTATCTCTTTGGTTACTGCAAAACAATGCAGTAAGCTCATTTCCAAAACCGAGAAATTTGTTTTCCTGATGATCCGCCCTCAGGGAAAGAAGAATATTGTGGCCGCAACCTCCAGACAGGGCTCCTCTGCATGAAAACAACAAATGGACAAGGTCGTGGAGGAGTATTGAGACATATTCACCTCACCTACAGGGGTGCCTCTGCACTGTCAGGTCAAGCACCCCATCAATTTGACCCCAGGTGCACCGCTGCCCAATGGACCGATCTATTGGTGCTCTGTTCTAGAGAACGATGAAATCAAGAGGCAGATTCAGGAGCTGTTGCAGAAAGGTCACATCTGGCCAAGTTCATCGCCCTCTCGGAGCCCGATCATGTTGGTGCAGAAGAAGGATGGGACTTGGAGACTCTGTATTGACTATCGAGTGCTGAAAAATATCACTTTCCATAATAGGTACTCAATCCCATGGATCGATGACATTTTGTACCAACTCAAAGGGGCGAAATATTTCAGCAAGATTGACTTGAAGTCCGGGTATCACTAGGTACCAATCAAACTGTTCGATGTGTGGAAGAATGCCTTCAAAGCCAAGGAGGGCCTTTTCGAATAGTTGGTCATGCCTTTCGGGTTAACGAATGCTCCCAAAACCTTCATGAGGCTAATGGACGACGTCTTGCGGCCATTCACCAACTCATTTGTAGTAGTGTACTTGGATGACATCCTGATTGTAGTGTACCAATTGCTCTGATACCAATTTGTAACGTACCAATTGCTCTGATACCAATTTGTAACGTACCAATTGCTCTGATACCAATTTGTAGTGTACCCTTACACTACCCAGGTTCACCCAACCTCTCAAATCATCATTCATTACATGGATGTAAAAACAAATGCATTTAACCAGAATTAAGCACATAAAACTCTGAGTAAGATATATGGATACTTCTATAATTAAATATTCCATAGCATTCGTCATTAATTCATTGACACAACGGAAAACATGATACAAAACAGCAGAGTCATGTCAAATGTATTAAAACATAGTTCAGATTACTTATCTTTGATCAGCTGGAGAAATCACCAACCAAGTGTAGGCCTTCC
>ML783446.1:787247-799521 GCA_009831015.1 Picea engelmannii
CTGGGAACTGCATGCATTCCATCCGTACGTTTTCCTCCCATCCCTTGGGAACTCACGGGTCCTTCCAAAAGGACTTAGGATAAAAGAATGTGCACATGGATTTTTAGGAAATAACATTAAAATATTAATCCAGGCCTAAGCCCGCTAGGCTTAACCCCTAGGCTCATTACTCAGCCCCTTTCCCACCTTTCAGCCCTTGATCCCTTGCCCAATCTGTGGACGCTCAGTCCCCCATCACTCTTTCATCGTGGTCGGTCTGCACCGGCTGTATTTATATTTTATTAGTTGACCTGCATATATACAAGTATATCACAGGCTCCTGGCCTTCAACACTTAGGCTCCCTGGCCTAACAAAACTCATAAGCCTACAGCTTATACAAAACTTGGCTCACCAGCCTATAGAACATATTTACAATCTCTTTCAGAGCATGGTTTACATCGGGGCTCGGCCTTGGGGACACTACACTGATCTTCAACCAGACCTGGGAAGAGCACCTCCACCACATTCGACAGGTCCTCCAAACACTGCGGAAACACAAGTTGTGTGCCAATTTGGAGAAGTGCACTTTTGGCATGACCCGGGTTCAGTATCTAGGATACATTATTGATGAGCATGGGGTGCATGTGGATCCAACCAAGATCCAAGTCATCCGGGATTGGCCAGCTTTCTGGGTCTTGCTAATTTCTTCCGCAGGTTCGTGTTGGGATTATCTCATATCACTTGGCCCTTGAGTCAAGTCACCAAGGGAGGAGCGCAAGAATAAATATTTTGGTCGGAATCTCAACAGAATGCGTTTGTAGAATTGAAACATTGTTTATGTTGTGCCCCAGTGCTCACATTACCAGACTTGCAACAACCATTTGAGATTGAGACAAATGCCTCTCACTATGTTATTGGGGCAATTCTTTCTCAACATGGGTATCCAATGGCATATCATAGTGCGACATTGTTCGACACTGTCCGAAAGTATCCCACTTATGACAAAGAAATGTATTCCATTGTGTAGGATTTCCGACAATGGAAGCATTACATTTTGGGGAAGGAAACGATCATCCACACAGACCACCGACCCCTGCAGTTCATACAGACACAAGGAAAGTTGCAGAACGATCGCCATCAGAAGTGGTCCACATATCTGCAAAAGTTTCATTTGAACATCAATTACAAGAAGGGCAACACCAATAATGTTGCAGACTGCCTCAACCAACCACCGATCATGGTGATAACCACCATGCTCAACTCTTGTGGGCACGAGACTTCTGATTGGCCACTTCTCTACACGAGCGATCCAGATTTCAACCACACATACAAGACACTCTTGGAGGGTAACCAAGTTCCAAATTTTCACCTCCAGGATGCTCTACTATGTCACCTAGGACACCTTTGTGTTCCTTCAAGCGAGTGTGCCAATATGATTTGGGAAGCGCACTATAGTTGGGTCATTGGCCATTTTGGGGTCGAGAAAACAATGGCGGTACTCTAGAAGTATTTCTATTGGCCAAACCTTTGACAGGATGTCGGGAAGTACATCAGATCCTGCACTGCCTGCGCCATTTCCAAACCGACCATCAAGAAGCAAGGCCTCTATACTCCGCTTCCTACCCCTAATCGACCTTGGGAGTCCATATCCATGGATTACATGTCGGGCCTTCCTTCTACTAAGCATGACAATGACTGTGTTTTCGTGGTCGTCGACAGATTCTCGAAGATGGCCATTATGGCGGCTTGCAAGAAGAATATCACAGCAGAAGCCACTGCTAAACTCTTCTTTGAACGAGTTTGGGTACATTTTGGGATCCCCTGGTCTATCATCTCAGATTGGGAAAACAGGTTCCTCAATACATTTTGGTCCAACCTCTGGTCAATGCTACACACCAAGCTCACCAAGTCCACAACTTTCCATCCCCAAAATGATGGCGAGACAGAGGTCGTCAACAAGATGATCGTACACATTTTTCACATGTATAACTCAAAGCGTCCACGCACATGGGATGAGATCCTCCCCTATGTAAAACATAGCTATAATTGGGCCCTCCACAGCTCAACCGACCACAACCCCTTTCAGGTGGGCTTGGGATTCCAGCCACTATGTCCCATTGACATAGCCATACCATTTGCAGCGACTCAGGATGATTCGTCTCATGTCTAGTCTGAAGCTTCCAAGGCGAACAACTTTATTGAGCGTATTCAACACATTATCCAATAGGTTCATGACATATTGGACAGATCCAATGCTAAGTACAAGAATCAACATGATCAATATCAGGTGCAACACAACTTCCAGGTGGGCGACAAAGTGTGGCTACATTTGCAGAAGGAGTGCCTCGCTGGACCCCACCGCAAGCTTCGTCCGCTCCGATATGGGCCATACACCATTACCAAGGTTGTAGGGGACAATGCCTTTGAGCTTAGTATCCCACCATTCCTTGTTCTGCACCCAGTGTTCAATATGAATTGCCTTCATCCTTACTTTCCAACTCTATTGGACACATCCGACATGGCAGAACAACTCACACCAACAAAGTTAAACCCAGACTGCATGGAACAAGCTACAACTGATAGGATTATGGAGAAACATATCAAGAACACCCTACAACAGAGGATCCAACTATATTGAGTTTTCAAAGCAGGCCAACTCCTTCACCAGGGCAAGTGGCTCACTAAGGACCAAGTTTAGTAGAACTTTCCTCATCTCATGAAGGAACTCAACGCAATGGGGACCATTGCTTCCTAAGGGGGGAGGAATGATCCAGGTGGATATTGGTGGCCACCCACGTATTCTACTTGGACCCCCACCATTGTTTCTTTCATTTCTTCAGTTTCCTTAATTGTAGCACAATTTACTATTTTTGGCAGTTTTTTCGGGTCCTGAACTTCCGGAGCCGTTTTGAGGCCCTAAACGATGTTTTTTGGGCATCAACCGATCGACTAATAATACCCAATACCAAATCATGATATTTTTTGTCAATAGTTGTAGTCCTCGAATAGATCTTTCTAATGATGTATCATATGCGTCAAACGAAGATAGTATGCAAAAGTTACAACCCCAGGAAATTGATGTACCAATTTACCCCCATGGGGCCCATATTCTGGCGTTTCATCTCCTAGGGTTAGGTTTTTTGATGCTTAGGGTTTCCATTGTTTCTCAATAACATATAGGCCTTTGATCCTCATTTTAACATAGAGTTTAGAGGCCTGTAGCTGCCACATCTCTTCTCATAGATAAGCTACCAGCCCCCTAGCTAATTTATTTCTATTCTGTCTGTAAACAAATTTAAGTTCTTTGATATTAATGAAATGAAGTGTTATTTCCCATGCATCTTTGTATTCATGGTTATTTGTGTATTCGGTTGCGTTCCTACATAATTTCAGATCACTTATGGAACTAGAAGAAGACAAGATTATAGTGGTTTCCATTAGGAAGTATAGAAAGCAAAGGAAAACGCATGGCATGACAGACATATTAAGAAGAAGAACTTTAAGGAAGGAGATTCGGTTCTCCTCTATGACAGTTAGTACTTGCAACACCTAAGGAAGTTCATGATGTATTGGTTAGTGCCATATGAGATAAAGTCGATCACAGATGGAGGTGTTGTACATCTGTAGGATTTAATAGGAAAGGATATTCAAGGACTAATGAATGGTAGTCAATTGAAACTGTATAGGGAAAATTGACCTACTAACCCTCAATAGTTGCAGTGCAGAAAGTAGACTTGTACATATTGTATAAAGTAGGAGTTAAAAGAAGAAAAAGGAAGAAAAAATTGGAAAAATGAGAAAAATCCAAAAAGAAGTAGGTAGATGGATAAGTGGTAGACATATAGTGGGAGGATACATCATGCAACATGATCTAGAAAATGGTATGATAGAACTTGAAGACACTACATGACAAAAAAATGACTAGACAAAAAACTCAGTGTGACGGGACAAAGAGAAACCAAAAAAGAAAGACGATGACCGGGAAAGTGGGATATGATAGAGAATTTGTGTCTGGCCTTATAAAAGAAAGAAACTTGTAAAGTAAGCCTCATTGTGACTTGGAGTAGACAAGAGATAAGGAGAGAAATCTGAGAAAACACTTAGAGCGACCAGGTATCCATGGAGTTTTCAACAACAATTCAGAGCAGTAGGTTCAATATTTTGCAGTATGGCGCCACCGAAGGTTGGAGCACCCATCTGAATGTCAAGGAAAACCCACAACAACACAATATCACCACAGGAACAAGTACCAGAAGTTTGAAACCCTAGTCAACAAGAAGGATTAGTAGACGTAGACATGATTCCATCACCTGAACCAGTGAGTCCAACAATCGTCGAAGAGCAAGGACCAACAACAAAAACAATGGATGTGGATTCGACGGTTGAAGAAAAAAAACCCATTGAAGCAAAAAATCCTACACAACAGTTGGGTTTGGAAGTGTCGCAACAGAAAAACATGGTAGATGAAGAAAGAACATAGTCAAATGAGCCTAGGGCAGAGGTCGAACCAGTACATAAACCTGTCGCAGAGACAATATATAAAACAAAAAAATAGGTGCAAGTGGAAGATGTTATAGGCGAACCAAATAGATGTGAACTAGATTCAGATGCAGAAGAAGAAGAGGATGCACGTCGGGAAGCATAATCATCCACCACGGCATAAAAGATAGAGGGGAAATAGCCATTGCAGAGGTCATTGTGAAAAAAGGCCAAAGTCACTATAGCACTACCACACATACCAAAAGGAGTGACAATCCTTCCTAACATTTTAGGATGTGTAGAAAGACTGAGGTACACAGACTATGGCGTAGCAGACTGAGATAAATTCCCTGAATTTGAGCCACATGTATAGATGGAAAACAAAGGGATAAGTATGGTCGTAGTCTCAATATTAGAAACAAAGTAGTGGATTATGGGGTTGTACAACACATGCATAATGAACCTATTGAAAATCCTTGATTTTGGATGAGGCAAGGATGTGAATAACTTTTTCAAACAATTGTTGGAATTAGTACATGGGGGTATCATGTGGATGGATAGGCTGGTATTAATCGATGTTGATATGATTGCAACAATCATGGGTCTACCAACTGATGGAGAGAAGCCTGAGAAATATTTGGATGATAAAACTAAGGAGAAGGCCCTGATAGAGGAAATGAAGAAGACATATGGAATAGTGCGAGGGTCCTGGGGAATTATAATCAACAGGATCAAGGAACCTATGACAAGACTGGAAACAAAGTTAATGGCCTGCAAATTGTTAAGGAAGTGTCACAAGGAAGAAGCACCAACAAGAGTGATAGCAACAACCATGCAGTGGGCGAAGGGGACTTTACTTAGCTGGAGTCCATACTTATTGAACTTATTTTTGGATGATTGCAAAGATGCACAAGACTTAGGCACATAGTCCCATTATTCATGGTTGATCATACTTGTAGCATTGGTAGGATGGAGACACCCCAAATACAATTCATTTTGTCAAAGGATAGGAAAGTGTCGCACAACACAATATGTAACATTGTGGCACACTTCAACCACAAATAAAATGAAGGCCAACTCTAGTATATTTGCGATGTATTTTGATGAAATAAAGGAAAAGGTAGCTAAGACATGGAGGATACCACCAGAAGTGGTGGAGGAACACAAGGACATAGAAAATTTTCAGGTATCAAGGCACACTGTATGGATACAAGGAAGGATAGATCCCAAGAAGAAATGGTTGAACATGCAGTATTGTGTCATAACATAAGAAGTACAATGGGTGATAGGGGAATGTCCATATTAGTGGAAGGTACCAATGGATGATAAGAAAGGAAAAAAGGGTAAATAACAAGGAGAAGTTAGCATGTCGCAGAAATCAAGTAGTCCAATAAAAAATACTAGGAAAGCATCACAACGCACTCAACCAACAGAAAGTGTGACGACAGTAAATAAGAATAGGAAGAAGGAAACAATACCTAGAGCCTTGGTATTGGAAACTGAGTGTGCAGAAGGGCAAAACAAGGAAGATAAGAAAAATGATAACATCCTAGCCAGGAGGAAGGAAGTGGAGACCTACCAGAGGCAAAGAACCCTGCACAGACATAGACAACACCAAAGAGAAAATCAGTGATGCAGACACAAGAACAACAAAAGAAAATGAAGGTGCAAAAGAAGACCCCTCAACTCACAATAACGAAGGATGACGCAGAATTGGTGGCAGAAAAAGTGCAAGATCGAGGAGAAGAAGCCCTACATGTTGCGGATTCACAAAGAGAAGAATTATTGAAAAAGATGATGAAAGTTAAAGAAGTTTTGGAAAGCCTACAAATCCGTGTAGCACAACAAAAAGGTACAGAGCAACATGAGCAAACCCATGAAGAAAAGGAGTCAGTACATACAACAATAATGGGAAGTGAGACTTTACAAATTAACCAAGGCATGCTACAAATAGATGAGGACATGACGCATAAACCCTTGAAGGATATATAGCAACTGGACTTGGTGTTGTCCAAAATTCCAAAGAAGGAATTATACAAGCTTCAGATTAATATTGCGAATGAAGTTCAATCATGGGTCGTGACAAATGTGACGAACTTAGAAACAACCAGGGAAGTAAGGGAGATACTGCAGATAACCCTCAACCAAGTTCATCATGAGAGGGATGAAGAAAAACAATGTGGAGAGAAAGTAGAAAAAAGGCTTGAGGAAGTCTTTAAGAGTATTCTAGACAACGCACAAGCAAAGAGAAGATAAAAAAGATAGCATAGGCTATGGAAGGCTACAAACATGAAATCACATACTTGATAGAGAAGTTGATCCCTAACACTCCATCCGAGATCAAAGCACAAAGGGAACAATAGGTTGTAGAATACACAAAAAATATTGAAGGGGAGATTAAAAGAATGGCATAATTGTACAACAGTACAACACATATGTGGACATAATTGCAGGAAGATGAAAAGATTCAAGAATTAGACCAAAAAGAGGGAAAAATAAAAACTACGGTCCATGACTTGAAGAAAAGACATAAAAACATGACGATATTAGATAGGATGAAGAGTGTGTAGAAGATGAAGAACTTGCAGACATAGTTGAATACAATCCAGATGGAGAAACAATTAAGGAAGGCTCAGTTGGAGCCATTGCAGGAAGGGGAAAAATGATCATCATAGAGTTGAAAGTAGAAAAGGGTAGGATAGAGAAGCTACACTTAGAGAGTGTATAATTGCTAAAGGAGCACATAACAACACGGTTAGTAGAAAAGAGTGAAAAAATGAGTGCGCAGGAAAAAGCACAACTACAAGAATTGGCAGACATATTTCAGGTGCTGAAGAAGTCAATGCAAGAGGAAAACATTACCTAAGTGGCTTGGGACAAGCCACAGGTAAGTGTTGGGGGCCTGTTGGAGCAAGCTATTTTGGGTAAATGAGCAATAGTTTTGGAGGACAGATGGAGCGTGTACCAGAAAAGAAGGAAAAGCAACGCGCTAGGAAAGAAGGAAAAGCAGCGCATCATGAAGGCAAGGAAAGGACCACACTAGGAACCAAGGAAAAGTAGCACGAGGAAGATAAGATTCAAATAAAGGAACGGTTGGATCGAGGACCAGTCGCGTGAAGGAAGTTACTATGTGGACAAGCCTAATCCACTTAGGGTTAGGGTTTTGGGTCCTTGTTGTAAGGGGTTTTACCCACTTTTTGTAGTATAAATATGATGTATGAGGTAGATAGAGATGATGTTTTTGGGTATGGTTAGAAGAATCAGTGAGAACCTTTTGAGTTTTGAGTCGTTGTACTTGTTTTTGGTTGAGATCTGCAGAGCTCGTATTGAGTCCGTTTTGGAGATTTATGGAGTGTAATTAAGGGTCAGGTAGCAAGTTGTGGAGCTTGGTGCGACATTAGTCAGCATCACCATACTTTTGATGTAATGCACACAACGCAGAGACTTGAAGATGAATAATAAATAAGCCAAATAATTATGGACATAGCCCAGGGGGTGAACCACGGTAAAATATTGTGTTATTGTGTGGAATGGTTCCTTTTATGTGTTGCAATGCTTATTATGATGAATGAATGGATAAATAAATGAATCTGTTAAGGTTAAATTACAACATGCACTAGTTATTTACTATAGAATTAATATGAATGGTTAGTTTAATGGTAGATTTGAATGATGATATGATGAATGTTGAAGTAGAAATACATTCTTAACATCCCCATGAGCACCATTGATTCGGATTTTTTCGGCACGAAATGAGAGCGAAGATAAAATAAAGAAATGCATAGAGATATCACAGATATCCAATAATATAACATAAATGTATCAGAGATGCAACCATAAACACATAGATACAGTAATACACAATTTTCTATTAATGAGCGAAAATGTACAAAGACTGTAAAAATACAGAGTGAAAGACTCTCTAGAATGGTGGTAGCTTATATCTAAGAAGAGATGTGACGACTACTCACATTCACAAGAAGATAAATTTACAATGAGGCTCCAAAGGAATTTTTATCATAAATAAAATCCAAAACCCTAACCCCGAAAGATGAAAATCCAACAGTTTTGTGGACCCCGTTTTGGGTAGTTTGGTGTATCAACTTCCCGGGGGCATAACTTTGGCATACGATCTCCTTTTGGGGTGCAAAATAGCTTGTTGGAAAGGTATCGTTGAGGAGATTCATTTAGGGGGATCAATTAGAGCCATCAAATATCATTAAGAATATCGATCCCAAAAAACCTTCATTTAGGCCCTCAAAATGGCCCCGGAAGTTAAAAATTACTAAAAATAGTAAATTACCAAAATTGCGAGAAAATTGTTTTGAGCCAGTTGGAAAAGGTGGGTGGCCACCAATATCCACCTGGAACAATCCTCCCTCCTTAGGAATTAATTGTCTCCATTGCATTCAGTGCCTGGGGGAGAGGGAAAATCGTTTGTTGAATCTGCATCTTGATGAGTTGCTTGCTTTGTTGGAGAAGTTGTGTTTCTTAGCTTGTTGAATGTTGTCACAAATATGTGGTTGGAAGGGTTGGACCTTTTTAACTAGTCTATCTACATGAGATGCTTGTGTGCAGAAGGAACCTTTACACTTTGTTGCAATCTTATCGACATGCTTCTGTTGGATAGAAGGTGCTTGGGATGAGGTTGTAGTGGTTGCAGTATCCTTCTATTCACCTTTTGAACATATTGTGAAGAAGCTAAATTTTTTAGTATGAGATACTACCTTGCGACACTATTTAGGTGGGACAGTAGTTGGAACTACCTCTGGTATTCTATAGAGATGACCCCCCAAAGTAACAATGACACTACGGGGTTGAGACTCATAAACAACATGGTGCTTCCACATATATGGTTGGCCCAAGAGAATATCACAAACATCCAATGGGGCAACATCACATAATACCTCATCCTTGAAGGGTCGGATGTCATATGACAATCGACACTGTTGACTAACACAAATATCTTGTCCTTGGCGAAGCCACCCGATGTTGTATGGCTGCAGGTGTGGTGTTGTCAACAATCCCAACTGTTTGATGACCTCTGTTGAGATGAGGTTCTTCTGGCTTTCGATATCAACAATAAAATGTAGCGGGGTCCCCTTTACCCACATCTGTGAATGAAAATGGCGCTCCCCCTCTTCAAGATCTGTTGGTTCTTCTGGTTGAATTGTTGTGGTCACGACAATAGCAGTGAGGTCTGCGTCGATGATCTGTCTTTTACCAGTATTTTCATAAACAAATTCCAAATCAGGGTTCGGCTCCTTGTATTTGATCTCAAACACCAATGAATTTTTTGAATGACATTCATCGGTGTTGGTCCAGGGGATTTTGTGGAAATCGCACCATTTTCTGGTGTCTTTCTTTGTCTTCACGTGCCCCTTCTTTTCTTGTGGCTTGGACTGGTTTTCGAGAGACTGTTTTTTAGGGTCGTCTTTGTCATACTTTGGTTGTTGCAGATTTGCAAACCCAAACTCCCATTTGTTCTGGTGCTTAAATTTCTGCTCGATTTTAACAACATATCAATAAGCAACACCGAGTGATGAGATGTCCAGAAAATCCATTTCAGTTTGGATGTTTCTGTGTAGAGCCCCACGATATTTCAGAACCATATGTCGCTCAGAGTATTGGATACCCGGATTGGTGCGCAAGGTATGGAAGGCATTTGTGAACTCTGTAATTACTTGGCCCCTCTCTTACTGCAGTGTGGTCCATCTCATGTATTGGTCCTCATAGTTTCCAACAGGGTAATATTGTTCCTTTACCGCATCCACAAACAAATCCCAAGTGGGCTTGACCACATATATTCCTGACTCCTCTATGGAAATTTGCTCCCAGTAAGTTTCCCACCAATGTTTGACATGGGGCAGAGATTTAAGGAGTGAGAAAGTGATCTTTTCTCAGAAAAATTGTGAACAGAGAAATAACCTTCTAACAGATTTAACCATTTATCTAGGGCATTTGCATCTATCCGACCTTCAAATATAGGGATATCAAAATTGACTTGTACCTTAAAAGGAGAGGTGCCTCCAAAGTGGTTGCTTGATGAATATGTGCCTGATGCTATCGACGAACGTTGAAGGATGTGGGAAAAATTCTCTATCATTTCATCCCTCTGTCACGTGAGAGCTTGCTCAAGCAACATAATGATAGAATCGTCTGCTCTGACGTTTTTATTTTCTTCCACCATTGAGGGTTTATTGGGTGTACGAGAGAGGTTGTCCTCAATATAGACAAGCTCAAGACCCAACTTTCTATACTTGGACCTCGTCGGGGACATGCACTGAAAAACGATCAAGAGCAGCCTGCTCTGATACCATTGATCCAGATTATTTTCGGCACGAAATGAGAGTGGAGATAAAAATAAAGAAATGCACAGAGATATCACAGATATCCAATAATATAACAGAAATGTCTCAAAGATGCAACCATAAACACATATATACAGTAATACACAATTTTCTATTAATCAGCGAAAATGTACAAAGACTGTAAAAATACAGAGTAAAAGACTCGTTAGAATGGTGGCAGCTTATCTCTGAGAAGAGATGTGAAGGCTACTTGCATTCACAAGAAGATAATTTTACAATGAGGCTCCAAAGGCCTTTTTATCATAAATAAAATCCAAAACCCTAACCCCGGAAGATGAAAAGCCAACAGTTTTGTGGACCCTGTTTTGGGTAGTTTGGTGTATCAACTTCCTGGGGGCGTAACTTTGGAATACGATCTCTGTTTGGGGCACACGATATCTCACTGGAAAATTACCGTCAAGGAGATTCATTTAGGGGGCTCAATCAAATCCTTCGACTATCTTTGAGAATATTGATCCCAAAAAACCTTCATTTAGGCCCTCAAAATGGCCTCAGAAGTTAAAAACTACTAACAATAGTAAATAACCAAAATTGTCAGAAACCTGTTTTGAGCCAGTTGGAAAAGGTGGGTGGCCACCGATATCCACCTGGATCAACCATCCCTTCCATGAATGCAGACACTTGGGTCCTGCAGTCACCCATAAGCCATCTTGAGTGAGACTGTGTTGTGCACTCTTTGCGAAACGTTTCCTTCTGGTCTTTAGAAGGATCGATGGTTTGTAGGGTTTTGTTGGGAACCTAAAGGTAGAACCCGAGCCATCCCAAGAATCCAACAAATGGTTTTGTTGTCACCTGGAACTCAAAAGAAGAGCCTGGAAGGGATTTGATGAGAAGGACAGTGAAGAGAATGTGGTGGTAGAAGGGGATGTTTAGGCCATGGAATCCGACTAAGAAGGAGATTGAAAGATGGTTGGAGACAAAGCAACTCGAGTTTGCGCAAAAAGATAATAGAAGTTCCAGGTATACATCATGCCAATATTTACAAAGGTATGTGTTTACTAATTTTCATGAGGCATTTTTCTGTTATTTCCCAGAGTTGTTGCAATAGTGGATATTGAGGTTGAAGGATACTCATCCCACTAATCGGATAAGATCAACATAATTAAGAATATATATAATTTTGTGAGTAAATCCAAATTTAGAGTACACTACGCATTAAAAAACCACCATCAACCAAAGCATTATGAATATTAATATATTTAATGATAGTTTTTGAATAACAATATAGTAATGAGAACGAGACTTCACCATTTTTATATATTGGATTTTTTTAATGTATAAGAATATAAATATCCAAATTGTGGAACTTGAGAAAATTGAAGTATTTAATGAATTGGTTTCCCAATGGTTAGAATTGATATACTTTTATTCATGTAATTTTGTAGGTGATCAATATGAATCAAGTTGTAATTCATTTATTATAGTTTGTTGCAATGTATGTGTC
>ML783446.1:816844-830990 GCA_009831015.1 Picea engelmannii
AGATTGAAATAAGAAATCCTCGGACCAACCTTATCAATGAGTGATTGATAATATGGCTTCACTGCCTCCACATCAACTCTCACCTTACTCTTGCTGTATAAGTCATATTTACTGTTCACATGAAATAAATAGTTATCACAAAATCACTCCGAGATGATAACAATTATAAGCAAATAATGGTAATGAATCACTGCTCAGTTTCTTCGTACTTGAATATTTTAACCCACTCGAGCATCTCCTTATCTTCATCATTCATCAAGTGCGTGTATGCACCAGCACGATGCAGAGCTGCATGATATACATCACCCATTCCATGCGTTCTCAGTGAATTCAATCGATTTTGTTATGTTCAAGAAAGCAGATGCGATTTTATCTGGCTTACCGTAGAAAGAGTGGAATCTTATGATAAAGAGAGCAGCCGGAGGCAATGTTGTCTTATTCATTTTAGCCACCTGTTTCGACCATGACACCTTTCTTTCAGTGTGCTTTAAAGGAACGAACAACCCATCTGACATGAAATGAAATTGACAGGTCACTTAAATTTTGAAAGTAAATTACCATGTGCATATACTCATCATGACCCCAGGAAATAATAACGTTCTCCAGTCCACAATTCTCAGAGTACACCCCGTACTTTGTGTTGTATTTTGGGTTGTAAAAATCTGGATTTTCCTTGAAATGCTGCACACCACAATAAAGCTTGATTTACTTTAATATACAAAAATTCTACAATGGACTTGGCCTGACAGAATCTAAATTCAAGGAAAATACCAAGTTTGAAAAGGCTCATCTTACCTCGTAGTGAACTATGGATTCATCGAAAGCGCATCCCAAAGGATAAGTGTCACCTAAAAGAATTTCAGATTTTCAGATATTAAGGCTCTTTAGTACTGTACTAATGACACGGTTAGCAACAAATGCAGTCCATTCCTAGAAGAAGACAGCTGTGATCAGTGATAACTAAAACTAGAAGAAGTCCTTGCTGCAGGACTGGTTCTTGAGTTGAGAAATCTAACAGAGATGCAACTTATGATAAGTTCCATTCAAGTTTACAATGGGGTATGTTCAATGAGCTCTCACCTACAGCTGCCCATTGAGGTTCCTCTCCAAAGTTCGGATGGAGTAGTACCTTGCCCAGATCTGCAGGCACTTTTCTCAATTACAATTTGAACTACAAACCAATCACAACTTAACTAGAAGTATAATTCTATGAGATATACCAAAACAGATTATTATTCAACTAATCATTCCATTTCTGGCATAGAATCTGAGTTTGTTTGCTGCATTACAAGTTAGTGTGGATACAGAAGGTTAGATCTAGACAGAGTGTAACTCATACCATGGATGAGGCCAGTCAAATGAAGCCAATCTTCATTTGGGTAATCTTTACGGATAGCCTCTGCTGTTTGCAGCAGATGTTCTATTTGAGGTTCATCAAGGTCAGGGTCACTCTCATCTACGAACTCGTTTAATAGTTCACAGCATTCCCAGATGCTCATAACAGCTTTGTCAAGCTTACCATAATGTTCACGCTTGCTTAATACCTGCAACCACACAATAGAAAACAACAGAGTGGATAACCAAACTCCATAAGCACCCAAGTTGAAAAACTTTAATGAAACCGTCGCTCTGTCTTAGGCACATCCAATGCTGTCCTTCAAAATGCAATTTCTAATGGTTATGCTGCAGAGGCCATCGTTTCAACAAGCAGAGTGCATTGCAACTTGGTTTTTGATGCATTGTAAGCCTACTCTTCTATATAATGTAAGATTACTTAAATTTAAGGGAAACGAGCAGCTTACATATTCATAAGACTGGTTGATGTGATTAATTCTGTAAAACTCTTCAACACCAGCCCGCCTCTCGCTTTCCTTTTCATAATCTCTGTTAAGATTGAACCATTAGCTTTTTACTTCGGCAGTCATGCAACATTCTAGTTGGTGAAATGCTCTCATATGTAAAACCTAGAGAAGAAAATTAGCAAGGGTGGCTAGGGTTTCAAAACCTGAAAGCGTGACCGAAAGCATTGCTGTCTGGTGTGATAAAACCCCCATCCAACTGAAGAATATCGGACTCTGAGGGCCCGTCACCATTCCCCGTCTTCTCTTGAGATACGGTTTGAGTTTGGTTGACCACATCTCCTTCTAGGAGGGCCTCTGCAAAATTATCAAAAAATTTCAGAACCAGAAGATTGTTATTCATAAATAACAACTATCAGCAAGCATAGAGCTCTATTGATGAGGAGAAAATTGCATTGCATGATAAATGATGACCTTGTACAATGACTGTCATCTTGAATTGAAATACGTCTATGGACTGCTCTGTGTAAACTACGATGGATCGAGAGGCCCTGCAAGATCCATATATGTCATTCTGCACATTAATGCATCATTGCAATGCAATGAACACATACAGATTCTACTAACAAAATGATTAGCCATGCACTATGATGGATCGAGAGACACTGCAAGATCCATATATGTTATTCTGCACATTAATGCATCAATGCAATGCTATGAACACACACAGATTCTAATAACAAAATGATTAGCCATGCTTTTGGCTTTCTTCAATTAATAACTTACACAGGCCAAACTGCAATCAATCTAAGAACAAGACCAAGATTTTCAGCCCGACCGCAACCCTCCTAACGCAGCAAGAGAACAAAGGCGGGGACGAGAGGACAGCAGATGTGAGGGAGGAGGTAGAATTTGTGGTCCTTTATAGGTGGAGAAGCCCCAGACAACAGGACCATTCTGAAACTAGGGAAGGCAAAAAGGTTGTCAGAACACGTGAGTGGCCGTTTTACTGCCACACAACATATTGATGATTCTGAGTCAGCAAGCGTGTTCCATGCAATGCATGTTCAACCTCGACTACACGTGGAAATTATGCAACTTGGATATTACAATAGTTGTAGTGAAGATGTGGTGCAACACCGCTGGAATCCATTCATTCTGTCTTCTAACCCCTAAATTTAGAGATGCTTAACCTATAAGTCCGTCGAACTTGGTTGGTAAACGTCATAGTAGCTATCTGTACAGAGCATGCCGGTGAAGATGGTAATATTATTATTAAATTGGGAATGATATGGTTGGCTAAATTTTTTTATGGTTTTTTAGTCATCCCGGGATGAAATTGTTATTTTGTATTGTTTAAATTACATTTTTGAATGGTTAGTTATCTGAAAAATCACTAGAGCATTGAGATTTGTTTTTCAATAAGGAAAAAAAAACTTATATTAGAAAATATAATAAGTCTGTTACACATACTCTTACAGATATAAATTACAGCAGTCTCAAAAATTCTTATCCATTTGTACAGAAATTATATCTCTCTGCTCATATTACAAACATATATACTCAGAAAAACTGCCTAAAAAGATTGACAAATTTATTCTCAGAGTATACAGCCTCATATCAAAAAAAATTATTCTCAGAGTATACAGCCTCATATCAAAAAAGCAAAAAAGTACCCTTATGACTTCAGTCCATGTCATGAAAGAAGTTATCTAACTTTTAATTTATCATAATTTTCATAGTGTCCTTCATTTCCCACTGCTAAATATATACCATCCTCTGTTAGAAGAAGAACTTATTTGAACAACAAATCAGCTTCCTTGTTATATGCCTTGTAGATATGTTGAGCTTTTAGTTGTGTAAATCTCCTCCTCAGCACTCAAATTCTTGACATCCAAGGCTTAAGAGAGATCACCTGAAGACTGTTTTTATTAGTAAACCAGTCTATTATTATAATCTTTGTGTCACCTACCAACTGTAATCTATCAATCTTTTTATAACAATCTTTGGGGCACTCCGATTATATAAACTCCGTCACTCAAATCTGCAGATCCAATCATTCTTAACCTGATTTCTAACAAAATCAAAAGAAAAATTTACTTTTTGTTTTTTGAGATATTTTTTGTTTAGTTTTGTTTCAAATCCTCCCAAAAATATTGGATCTACAGATTTGAGTGATTAAATCTATATAATTTGGACGCCCTAAAGTTTTTTCAACAAATTAAATCTATTTAATATAATTTAAATAACAGAAAATTACAGTTTCTTTTCTCATTTATACCGAAACTATTTATACATTCAAAATACAATTTAAACAACAATAAATTAAGATTTAAAATAAATTTCATCTAGATCTATACAGTTAAATTCAGATTAATAAAACCAAAACTTAAAAACGTTTAGCCACCGCTCTATGTTATTTATACAAATTTACTTGTACTGTAGATATAGACATCTGTTATTGTCGTGAGTCAAATTCTCCGATCACACGCCAATTTAAGATATTTCCAGTCAATTGCGCAAATTTTTAACGACGAGAAATCGTGTTCATGTCAATTTCAACGCAGTGATGTATCACCTAAAGGCTACAGGTATCACAGAGCTATTTTATAATATAGAAAAGACAGGGGCATTGAAGTTGGCATATCGTATCATCTCATGGATTCTGCTCTACAGCTCAGGAACAACCTTTTGCAGATTCCTCTCTCTGCAGTGTTGTTATGTGATAAGCTTTCATTGGTTTTTATTTTTTATTTAATAAAGTGTAAACAAGTGTACTTTTATGTATAAGTCGGCTACAACTGTATAAAATAACTTCTTGTCCATATTTGAGTTCTTCTTCTCGTTTTCGTCCATATGTGAATTCTTCTTATCGTTTTCCATCTTGACAGTGTTTTGTGTAGCTGGGAAGATGGCCCTTCCATTATAAATTGATTCTCAATCAGCATATAGCTTTTTCTATGATGCCTTCTAAGAAAATCTGAATATTGGTAGTGCAAGAGGATACTTGCATATTTCAAACAACCACAAGACCAATTTTCAATTAGCATAGTTGGTGACTGCACCAACAACCATTCATTGTGCAGATGTTGGTGGTTTTGCATTAGTTTGAATTTTAAATTCCTTCAACTTGAAAATGAAAATGATAACTTAAGCTTTTATTTTATAATTTTAATAGTTAGATCTTGTTATGCTATATTGTTTTTTGTTACCAAAGATGTTAACTAGAAAATTAACATTCAAAAGGCTTTTAGTTTAAAGATTCTCGAATAAGAATAAGTTTTTTTTTATAGATTTTTGTAATTACAATAATTAATGAAAGATCTTAGATTTCATCAATGCAAAGTAGATTTTTCTTACTCACTATACTTAGTAGTAGTTTCCATATACTTACTAGTAGTTTGTGGAGGATATATTTAGTAATAGTTTTTGGAGGATATACTTAGTAGTAGTTTGTGGAGGATATGTTGTTTGATAATGAGGTTTGGCCCGAGAGGATGAACTTGTGTGGGAACAATAATATAATGGAGTTAGGATCTTGTGCAAAGGTTAATTTCAAGTTCTCGAAAGTGAAGAAAGCTATTTTGCTTCCCATGAGTATATCTAGTGTGTATGTTCTCATTATTGAACATGCATGCTACAAAGTAACTTCTATGATATGATGAGTTTGTAACACGATCGATGCCCGAAACGCTCGACACTTCATAGGATGTATGTGTTGGATAATATCCACATTTAGGATGTATGTGTTGGATAATATCCACATTTTGCCTCATTGCTATCCACACTGGCTAGTGTCATTTAAATAAGAATAATAGTAATTTAATATCTCTCCCATCTTTATGATCTTTGTAAAGGATGAACAATGAGAGTGAAGCATCCATGTAGCTCCTCTTCCTTTGATCTATTGTGTTAAGTTAAGTGTAGTACACAACAATGACCAATGTTGATGATTATTTTTCCCCATGATCACCCCATGCAAATCTAAGGATATTTATAAATATATATTGAAATGAATCTTAAAGAGGTTTATTGATATTGCAATTACTAGTTATCCAACATTTGCCTATTTTTTTTTTGAGAAGGAATGAAGAGCATGTATTGATAGAAACCAATACTAATATTTTTCAATCATTATAATTACTTTACTTCTTTACTTCACCCAATTTTTCAATACATGTAAGTTTTGAAGACATGCAAGTTATGTTAGATCAGAAAAATAAATAAAAATGCAAGAAATAAGAGAGAAAAGAGAGGAAAAATATACAATCTTACAATGCTTAAGCATCCCCACATATGCATGACATCACATTACATTTATTCACCTAATAGGGCTTCCTTCACCTCGATTATATATGGGAGAGGGGAAGGAGAACAATTCTCATGATGCATGTCGGATAAATATTTTTTATAAGATAGATAATTATTAAAGAATAACTTGGCCTAGTAATCTAAGTTTACGAAATTCCTTAGGCATGTACATGAGATCACTAGGAAATCATTAATACATTCCCCCTTAATCATGACTAAAGGGCTAGAACCACAGTTGGAGAAATATGTCATTATACTAGCATTCCCCTTTGAAAACAACTTCATGCATCCCCAATAAGTTACGAAGATGAAGAAACTTTGCCTATGTCATGGATTTGGTGAAGATATCAACAACTTGTTGTTCAATGGGACAATACTCCAAACTAATAACATCATCAACTACTAGATCTCGAATGTAATGAGTTCAATGTGTTTGATCTTGGAGTGATATACTGGATTGTAAGCAATTTTGATAACACTCTGATTATCACATCTTAGTTTAGTAGGATCATTCTGAACTGGTCTGAGCTCAGTAAGAGCATGCCATACCCACATTGCTTCTTTAGTTGCTTCCTTAGTTTCCATTTACTCTGCTTCACAGGAAGAAATGGAAATTGTTCTCAACTTCCTACTGGACCATGAAGTTGGAAATGAACCAAGTTGAAAGATATATCCTGTAATAGACTTTCATTCAGTAGTATCTCTTGCCCAATTAGAATCAATGTAACTAAGAATTGAAACAAACTCCTTTCTTGAATAGAATACACCATAATGTAGAGTTCCTTAAAGATATATGAGAATCCTTTTAGTTGCTTTCCAATGGTTGTCATGAGGCTTTTGCATAAACTTGGAGACTGAGCTAATAAAAAATAAATATCGGGCCTGCTATGTTTCAGATATATTAAACTACCAACAAGTTGACGATAAAGTGTTGCATCAACAAGAGGAGTGTCACAATCAACAATTAATTTTACTCTAGACTGAAATGGTGTCGGTGAAGGCTTGCAATCACTCATATGAAACTAAGCTGACAAATCCAAAGCATACTTAGGCTGAGAAAGGAAGATCCCATCAACCATGTGCCAGACCTGAAGAATGAGAAAATAATGCAATAGGTCTAAGTCTATCATTTCAAAGTGTTGCTTAAGATCATTCTTCAATTCTTGGATTAAGGAAAGTTGGCTACCCATAAGGATTATATCATCCACATAAAGAACAACAATGAGAACATCATATTCAAATAATCTAACATACAGACTTGGATCAAATCAACACCGCCTGAAACCACTTTGCAAGAAATGAGTATCAATTTTCTCATACCAAGCCCAAGGTGCCTATTTAAGACCATACAAAGACTTGTTCAATTTGCATACCAAAATTAAATTTTTAGAGGAGATAATACCAGGTGGTTGTTGCATATAAATTTCTTCACGAAGATCACCATTTAAAAAGGAACTCTTGACATCCATTTGGTGAATTTACCATTGAAAATATATAGTAAGAGAAATGATGGTTCTGATGGTGTTCACTTTAGCAACAAGAGAAAAAAATTTAGTATAATCGATACCTTCTTTATGAAGAAAGCCTTTAGAGACTAATTGTGCCTTATGATTTTCAATCTGTACTTCTGCAGTGAACTTTGTTTTATAAATCGATTTGCATCCAACAAGATTCTTACTAGGAGGAACTGGGACAAGGTTCCAAGTATTGTTCCTCATCAAAGAGTCATATCCAACATCTATTTTTTTCTCTCATTTTGGTTTACCTTTAGCTTCTGCATATGTGGAGGGATCATCCATGGCTAACACTTTTTCCATGAGAGAAAAATTAGATCTAGTCCTTTGAGTGTAATATGTAATACCAATCTCAGAACCTATAGATTCAAGTTTCTTCTGTGGAAAAAATGGAAGAGGAAGAGTAGTGGTAGGAACCAATCTAGTATCTTAAGGAAATTTGGGTGGATCACTCGAACTAGTAGGTAAAATAAGGTCTAGAGGTCTTGCAAAATACTTGAGGAAGGGGTAATTGACACAGGTTCAATTGAATATGGAGGAAATTGCAAGACAACATGAGGTTTGACAAACTCAGGTGGTGGAGAGCCTTCATTGAACTGTACATCTCGTCGAATGATGACATCTTCTTTGGGTGGATCAAATAACCTATAAGATTTAGAATCCTCACCATAACCAATATATATGAATTTATGATATTTGGGCTCCAACTTCTTCCGTTTGTCATCAGGGATATGTGCTCAACATTCACATCCAAATACCTTGAAATTGTTAATGTATTATCTCCTTCCACTCCATTTTTATTCACGAGTAACCTATAAAACTACTTTAGTAGGAACCCTATTCAAAATATGGTTAGCACAACAAACAAATTCAGCCCAAAATATTTTCTACAATCTGTTTGAATGTAGCATACATCTAGCCATTTCCACCAGGGTTCTATTTTTCCTTTCTACAACCCCATGCTATTGGGATGTGTAAGGAACTTCCCTTTGATGTTTGATGTCATGCTCAGATAAACATGCTGCAAATTCATTCTTAGTGTACTCTCTCGCATTGTTATTTATAAGAGTCTTGATACATTTACCATATTATTTTTCAACGAGGGATTTAAATTCTTGAAATACAACATAAGCTTCACTTTTATGATTCAATAAATAAACCCACATCTTCTTACTCTAATGATCAATAAAAGTAATGAAATAGACAGCACTTGATAATGAAGGAGTCTCAATAGGATGACATATGTCACTGTGAACTAACTGCAACTACTCTTGGGCACATCATGCTTTATGCTCATCAAAATTTTCCCTATGATGTTTACCAAGGACACAATCATCACAAACACCTTTAGTGGAAGAAATTGTAGGTAATCCAAGTACCATTTTAGATAAAATTTTCATTTTACCATAGTTCAAATGACCTAATATTCATGCCACAACTTACTTTGTTTCTCAGCATGTGCAACATAGGAATAAAATGATTGTTTGTTGGGTGAAGTAAAACCAGTGAACATAAACAAACCAACTTCATGATCAATTGAACCTAATGAAACAATTTGGAAGTTTTTTTTATATCTTGCTTCAAACTTATAACCTTTTTAACAAGCATGATAAATAGAAAAAAGATTGATGGGCCTACCTTCAACATGAAAAATATTTTCCAGTGTACCATTAGGAACCTGAATATTACCAAAACCAACTACTAAAAGTTGCTTACCATCACTTAAGGAAAATTTTTGAGCCTTGTGATTGTTTTAGTCATAAGAGTTGAATAATGAAGCAGTATTGGTCATATCATTTGAGGCACCTGAATCCATAATCCATTCCATAGAATAAGATGAGTTACTTGGTCGAACAGAATAGGAAAATAGAGCTACTTGTTGTTCATTGGAGGATTTATTTTTTCTTTTTCTAGTTCATTATGCCTCTTAAAGAAATTCTTCTTAGCATTATTTGTTTTTCCACAATGCTTGCAAGGTTTCCATATTTTTCTCTTTGAAGCATCTGCGGGAGCATCATTAGAAGTTTGATGGGAAGTACTAGCTACATGAGATTTGGTGTTCTCATGAGAATATTTGTATGGATTCTTCTTATTATATTCCAAATGAGCTTTCCCAATGACCAATTGACTTAATGAGATCAACTTGTCCTACTCACAAATCAACCCTTTGCAAAACTCTTCAAAAGTAGGGTTCACAAATGCATTAGACATTTCAACAACCATATTCCTAGTTTGTATGAACATATGAAAGGATGAAGGAAATTTCTATTCTACAAGAAAAATGAGGGTTGTATTAGTTTTCTTATAATATTTACCACAACTTTTAAGATTTTCATTATAAGTTTTTAATTTAGCAAGAAATGACTCAATTATTTTAATGAGAAATGATCAATCTCATGAATTTTCTTCTTCATGATTTTTCTTCTCAAGATAATAGGAAGAAACATCCTCAGTCTTGTCATATAGAAAGGTTAAAGTTCCCTATATCATGATAGGGATATATTTATCTTATATATGTACACGTAGACTATTTGAGACAATTTTCCTAATGAGACTTCTTTCATGTTCACAACACTCCTCCCATATAGCTAATGATTCTTTGGCGTCGATTGATTTCTTGTTGACACCATTGATGATGTGCTAGAGATTCTTTCCCTTGATAATTTCAATCATCTTTCTCTTCCAAGCAAGATAGTTAGTGCCAATTAACTCAGGAATTGAAACAGCCTATGAAGTCATGATGATTAAAACTAATAAAATATTCACTCAAACTAAGTAAAGATGATATTGAGACGCGGCTCGAGGCCACTTGTTTATCAAAATTTCTTTTAAAAAAAACACCATCATTTTTCGAACAATAACATATAAATAGTTATAAAAACTTTAGGTAAAATATTTGTATGTAATTATCAATTTCTCACACACATGGTTGTCGTGTACAGAACAACCCAACAGGGGTATGTCTAAAATTTGCCAATTTTTTTTAACAAATTAAATCAATTTTGGGCAAACAAGCTAAAATCCACAAGAGAAATCTTGCAAAGTTTGAACATCTCCACATATGCATGACATCACATTACATCTATTTATCTAATAGTGTCTCCATGGGAGAGGTGATGGAGAACAATTCCCATAATCCATATAGGATAACCCATTTTTATAACATAGATAATTATTGAAAAATAAATTGGCATAATAATCTAAATTTACAAAATGCCTTATGCATGCACATGACCACTCTTCAATCATTCTAACAAGTTAACTCAAAGTTACTTACATGTTGTAAATGAATTGAATTGATCCTAGATATCCGGTTGATTATTTATAATCAATGATAGTATCTTTAAAATAAGTATATCTTCATTAATTTTTGTCCAAATCATTTATCATTAATTTACAAATACTGAATGATTAGTGGTCAATAAAAAAATTAGGATAATTTTTTAAGATTGGCAAATATTTTATATTATTTAAATATATTATATTTCAAAACATATTATTATCTAAAAATATCCAAACAATATTTTAGAAAAAAAATAATCCATGAATATTTTAGGAGCTTATTTTAGGTTAGACAAATTCTTAATATTAAAACAATTTCTTTAATGTTTGGAAATGAATATCTTTCTAAGGTAAAATATATTTAAAATGCTAAATTTTTGGAGTTTTTTTAGATTGGACAAATTCTTTATATTAAAATAATTTCTTTAATTTTTTGCAATGAATATTTTTTAAGGTAAAATATAGTTAAAATACTAGATATTAGCATTTTTTTTTTAAGTTTGTTAGGTAGCTAGAGAGGTAGCCGGTGGGGGCACAGGGCCCATAGTGATAATAATGGAGACCATTTAATGTAAGGTGGAATAGCTCCATTATATTATTAAATAAGCCCCACTATGGTAGTTAGATATAATAAATGGGTAGTTAAATATAATAAATGTAAGAGGACTTCTTAGAAGGTTCTACTTCTAGAAGATTCCTCCTCTAGAATGTTCTTAGGTGATGGTATCATTATATAAAGGGGTTCACACAATGTAATGGAACATGAACATAAATATTGTATTTGGAGCTGAAGCTTATTAGGAGGAAGCCCCCTAGAAGAGGCAAGTGAACAGGAGAGGATCCCTTCCATAATAGGATCCATTGTATGGTGTTTCCCTACCCCAATGGTTTTGATATAATAAAGTGTGGTTTCTTCTATATTGCTCTATGGATCTATTGTGTATTCAATATCTGTGGTGATTATATTTGTAGATCTACTTTGGTACTTAACAAATGGTATCAGAGCACTTTCCTTGGCCAAAGAAGGGAATAATTTTTGCTCTTTTTGTAGAATTTTTCTAGGGAAGAAAAATAGGGTGACGCATTTCAGGTTCGTATCTGAAGCTTTATGAGCTGAATTTGGAAAAACAAATTGGGTATTTGAATTTCTCTCGAAAAAATACCCAATTTAAAAAAAAACAAATCAACCGAAATGGAGTCAGGGAAGTAAAGTTATGAACATTTTAAATTCAACAGTTTTTTAGGGTTTTTCTGAAAAAAGTCGTGATTTTCTGTAGTAATTTATTGTTCTATTTTTGGGGTTTTTTTTGTGACAACAACGAGACTGCAGAGTTCATAACTTGTCATAGGGTGCTCATATTTATACCATATTAGTGTCATTGGATAAATCATTTTAAGAGCTTTCTTTTGGTATATTATATGTGGTGTTTCCAATGGATATGCACTCTCAACTTAGGGAAATTCTACACATGATTGAAGCAGTCAAAGACGATATGCATGACCACCTGCAAGGCATCAGAGATAGTCACCACAATAGTCAACGGTCATTGGATCTCCTTCAAGAGAGATATCTTATGGCAGACATCATGAATGAATATAAACAAGAAGTGTATGCTTGGTATGATTTGGATGATGATTGTGATGATTGGTATAGGGATAGTTGTCATTTCTGGGATGACAACCACTTCCATCTTTTATTTGATGACTCTAGTCCACCTTTGGTAGAGAACATCAATGTGACACATCATGAGCTAGTTATGATTACCAATGTCCAGCCTACATATTCTACAATGGTATTGTTCCGTCCAGATTCAGCTTTGACCCTTTCCCACTATGTGGATGGATATTCTTATTTGGATCCAAATGATAGGTGTCAGTATGAGGAGCATCATTTTATGTTGTTTATTGGGTGTCGATATCTTCCGTGTGGAGTTCACATGAGGAATTGGACATGGGACCCTGGTTTATAATGGAAGTTGGACTACTTCAGCATGGTGGCTTCCATTTCTCAATGGGACCCTGGTTCTCTAGTCTACTTCAGCACTATGGTCCACACTTATCCATGGGACCCTAGTATATGGTTGTACATCAAGCGTTGAGGACAACACTTTCTTAAGGGAGATGGAATGTTAGGTAGCTAGAGATGTAGTGGGAGGGAGGGACGGGAAGGGGGGCAGAGGGCCCATAGTGATAATAATGGAGGCCATTCAATGTAAGGTGGACTAGGTCCATTATATTATTAAATAAGGCCCACTATGGTAGTTAGATATAATAAATGGGTAGTTATATATAATAAATGTAAGATGACTTCTTAGAAGGTTCTACTTTTAGAAGATTCCCCCTCTATATTGTTCTTAGGTGATGGTAGCACTATATAAAGGGGTTCAAGAAATGTAATGGGACATGGAGAGAAATATTGTATTTGGAGTTGAAGCTCATTAGGAGGAAGCCCCCTCAAAGAGACAAGTGAACAGGAGATGATCCCTTCCATAATAAGATCCATTGTATGGTGTTTCCCTACCCCAAGGGTTTTGATATAATAAAGTGTGGTTTCTTCTATATTGCTTTATGGATCTATTGTGTATTCAATATTTGTGGTGATTATATTTGTAGATCTACTTTGGTACTTAACAAATTTGGACTAATTTTTTATATTAAAATAACTTGTTTAATTTTTGGCATATTATGGTATTCAATAGTGTTTTAGAAGTAATATTTTGTAGCAAGATTTCCTTTTATCAATTTTAGCAAGCATGATGGAGAGAAACCCTGAATATAGATTATGTAAAACCCTGATTTGATAATAGATCTGTCTTTTTAAATTCTTGTTAGTGCACTTTGGGTTTGATAAATGTTTAATTGTTGTGAAAAAATGAAGATTATTCAATCCATTAAGTAAATTGGGCAATCACAAACTCATGTATTGTGTACTATCCATTTAGGGTACTAACTTTATTTAGAGCCTATGTAACCCTTGTTGTTTGTAACACACCCACTATCGTAATTTTCAAAAATTTTGGGTTAATCTCCCGTACAGGAGAAATCTCCACAAACCCGTATTAGTGAAATGCCAAACCCTGACTTTATACCAGGATTCGGGGTTCCTTCTATCGGGGTTTTGACAATTGCGATGACACAAAACACATATACCCGGGACTCGCGATATCCCGATCCCCGATTCTCTCCTGCTGCTCGACACGTGTCCCTTAAATCAACGGCTTATGATGGTATCGGGATTTC
>ML783447.1:7664-22016 GCA_009831015.1 Picea engelmannii
AAAGACAAAGGTGAAGTTACACCACCAAAGGATCCCCCTATCGAGGCTGAAACATCGAAGAAAAGGAAGGTTTCTCCTCAGAAACCCTCAACAAGGAAGAAGACTTGTGCCAATAAGCCTCAGTCAAAGAATGTGGTCACAGAGGATGATGTCAGTCTAATCATCGCAGTCGTGGAAGACACTTCAAAGGATATCTTGAAGAGACATGGAGAAAAGAAGGAGACACTGTATCAATGAATCGAGAAAGAGCTCAAGGTAATATAAAAATCCATCCATTCGAGCCGCGTAGTACCTACTGCGCCTTCTTCGTCGAAGATTGCAGAATTGGGGGATGAGCCCACAAAATTATGAAGGCTAGAAGATGCAATAGATGCTCAACTTTGTTGAGTCCAAGAAGAAAATGAGCAGTCTACAGAATCCTTGAAGCAAGAAAAGGAGGACGTATTAGAGAAACTTTGAGTTGTGCAGAAGGAGAAATATGAAATTAGGGTGATGTTTGAGGAGGACGAAGAGAAGATCCAAAAAGAAAAGGACTAGCTTCTCGCAGAACAGACTGTGGTTAAAGAAGCAGTGACTAAATCACTTCGGTCTATGTTGGGATTGGAACAAGAGGAAGAAGAGTCAACCAAGATTCAAGTAGGGAAGATCGCTGAGGCCATTCAACAACTTCAAGCAAGAGTAATGGATTTAGAACTCCAAGCAGTGCCGAGCACTCCACAAGAAGTAGGCGATTAGAGGGAATAAATCACCAAGAGTGCATTTGGAAGGATCAGTACCATCACCTTAGAATTTAAGAAGTTGAGAGATCATAGTGCACATACTTATGAATGCCTCACAGAATATATGGAGCTTAGGAAACTGGAAGCACAACTCTAGGAGGTGCAATATCAGGCATCCACCATCTAGGCATAGATGAAGCTTCTCACTGTAGTCGAGAGGATAAAAAGATCACAGGAATAGCACATAGTCCAACAATAGGTTACTGTCCTCCAGAGTAGAGTCACAGAGGTTACACAAAGACTCCAGCTGGTGTAGGACGAAGACTACACTATTTTTTAAGAGATTGAAGGACAAGGCTTGTAGCTAGACCAGATGGTTACGATAATGGAACAACGCTTGGAAGATCTTTTCATATAGAAGATTATTCAGGAGTTCTCCAAGAAAGAGACTCCGGTGAAGCGACAAGTCGAGGCAACTCGAGCTAATCTTGAGGCCTTTGAAGCAGTGTTGTCTAGATCTGAGTGACTCGGGATGAGTCACAGGTGAGTGTTTGGGGCTTGTTGGCCCTTGACCAAGTTTTTAGGAAACATTGGTCTTGTTTGATGACTTTTGGGACTTCGATAGGCTGGTCAAAGATGGAGCGCCCAGGCGGAGCTGATATCGCAGGATCTCATTTATTTTGTAGACTTGTGGACCCAACAAAGGGTTTTAGGGTTTATGTAATGGGTTATGGGATGTCTACCCATGGGTTTACCCATGTTTAGGCCTCTTTGTAAATGTATAAATAAGTAGCTAAGTGATGTAAGAATGGGGAATGTGTTTTTGGCTTAGTGAATGACTAATTGGCTTAGTGCATGACTAGTTGGATTTGTGCAAATAGTATGTTAAGGCTTGTAGAGCTAAGTGAAAGTGTTTTTGTAAGTTTATCTGTGCTACTAAGGAGTTGGATCTGTGCCTTAACCTAGTTTTGTGAAGGAGGATTTGCTGCGCAACTCATAGATCTCCCATCCTCTGCAGAGTTGGGATTTGTGGCTTTGTGCACAGGAGCAGATGAATGTATGAATATTGAATACTAATAAAGAAGAAAAAGAATTTGGTGGACGTAGCCCCACACTGGGGTGAAGCACGTATATCCTGTGTATTGATGTGTTTTTTGCGATGCGATTTATGATTTATGCTTAGTTTTGTTGTTATAATGAATGCATATGATATTGTAGCTTAGTGCTTAATGGTGTTAAATATAAATGAATGGTAGATCTAAGTTAATGCTATGTTCTAAGAGGTTTTAAGGGATTTATCTTGGTTGTTACTGCGTTGTTCTGTAGTAAGGGTTTAATCTGCAATGTGAGTGAGAATCATAACCTAATGCATGTTTTTGGCTAAGTGCTATGTTAAGTGTTGTAATCATAGATCCATGTCTCAGCTTGGTTGTAGACACATAAGTCCTACAACCCAACCTCCTTATACCTTAGGTGAGACTTCATATGCTTCGTAGGTGAGACTTCATATTTTGTTTTATTGAGATCATGTTATTTTATTATGATTTTACAAATTGAGGATGAGGAGGGTTCAAAACATGAAGAAGTATTGGCACAGGGACAGACGCATGTTCAACTCTTCAACAACGCACCAACAAAACCCTACCTACCGACCCTTTTGGAAACACCTACGAAGCATATGAAGTCTCACCCGAGGTAGAGGGAGGGGGGGTTGTAGGACTTATGTGTCTACAACCAAGCTGAGACATGGATCTATGATTACAACACTTAACATAGCACTTAGCCAACAACATGCATTAGGTTATGATTCTCATTCACATTGCAGATTAAACCCTTACTACAGAACAACGCAGTAACAACCAAGATAAATCCCTTAAAACCTCTTAGAACATAGCATTAACTTAGATATAGCATTCATTTATATTTAACACCATTAAGCACTAAGCTACAATATCATATGCATTCATTATAACAACAACACTAAGCATAAATCATAAATCGCATCGCAAAAAACACATCAATACACAGGATATACGTGCTTCACCCCAGTGTGGGGCTACGTCCACCAAATTCTTCTTCTTCTTTATTAGTATTCAATATTCATACATTCATCTGCTCCTGTGCCCAAAGCCACAGAGCCCAACTCCGCAGAGGATGGGAGATCTATGAGTTGCGCAACAAATCCTCCTTCACAAAACTAGGTTAAGGCACAGATCCAACTCCTTAGTAGCACAGATAAACTTACAAAAACACTTTCACTTAGCTCTACAAGCCTTAACATACTATTTGCACAAATCCAACTAGTCATGCACTAAGCCAATTAGTCATTCACTAAGCCAAAAACACATTCCCCATTCTTACATCACTTAGCTACTTATTTATACATTTACAAAGAGGCCTAAACATGGGTAAACCCATGGGTAGACATCCCATAACCCATTACATAAACCCTAAAACCCTTTGTTGGGTCCACAAGTCTACAAAATAAATGAGATCCTGCGATATCAGCTCCGCCTGGGCGCTCCATCTTTGACCAGCCTATCGAAGTCCCAAAAGTCATCAAACAAGACCAATGTTTCCTAAAAACTTGGTCAAGGGCCAACAAGCCCCAAACACTCACCTGTGACTCATCCCGAGTCACTCAGATCTAGACAACACTGCTTCAAAGGCCTCAAGATTAGCTCGAGTTGCCTCGACTTGTCGCTTCACCGGAGTCTCTTTCTTGGAGAACTCCTGAATAATCTTCTATATGAAAAGATCTTCCAAGCGTTGTTCCATTATCGTAACCATCTGGTCTAGCTACAAGCCTTGTCCTTCAATCTCTTAAAAAATAGTGTAGTCTTCGTCCTACACCAGCTGGAGTCTTTGTGTAACCTCTGTGACTCTACTCTGGAGGACAGTAACCTATTGTTGGACTATGTGCTATTCCTGTGATCTTTTTATCCTCTCGACTACAGTGAGAAGCTTCATCTATGCCTAGATGGTGGATGCCTGATATTGCACCTCCTAGAGTTGTGCTTCCAGTTTCCTAAGCTCCATATATTCTGTGAGGCATTCATAAGTATGTGCACTATGATCTCTCAACTTCTTAAATTCTAAGGTGATGGTACTGATCCTTCCAAATGCACTCTTGGTGATTTATTCCCTCTAATCGCCTACTTCTTGTGGAGTGCTCGGCACTGCTTGGAGTTCTAAATCCATTACTCTTGCTTGAAGTTGTTGAATGGCCTCAGCGATCTTCCCTACTTGAATCTTGGTTGACTCTTCTTCCTCTTGTTCCAATCCCAACATAGACCGAAGTGATTTAGTCACTGCTTCTTTAACCACAGTCTGTTCTGCGAGAAGCTAGTCCTTTTCTTTTTGGATCTTCTCTTCGTCCTCCTCAAACATCACCCTAATTTCATATTTCTCCTTCTGCACAACTCAAAGTTTCTCTAATACGTCCTCCTTTTCTTGCTTCAAGGATTCTGTAGACTGCTCATTTTCTTCTTGGACTCAACAAAGTTGAGCATCTATTGCATCTTCTAGCCTTCATAATTTTGTGGGCTCATCCCCCAATTCTGCAATCTTCGACGAAGAAGGCGCAGTAGGTACTACGCGGCTCGAATGGATGGATTTTTATATTACCTTGAGCTCTTTCTCGATTCATTGATACAGTGTCTCCTTCTTTTCTCCATGTCTCTTCAAGATATCCTTTGAAGTGTCTTCCACGACTGCGATGATTAGACTGACATCATCCTCTGTGACCACATTCTTTGACTGAGGCTTATTGGCACAAGTCTTCTTCCTTGTTGAGGGTTTCTGAGGAGAAACCTTCCTTTTCTTCGATGTTTCAGCCTCGATAGGGGGATCCTTTGGTGGTGTAACTTCACCTTTGTCTTTATTTTCTCCTTCTTCCCCTCCTTCTTCATGGTTCACTTCGTCACCTCCTCCTCTTGAGGGTGAGTCATGCCTGCTTTCCTCTAAGGCCCCATCCTCCTCATCAATCTCTATGTTATGCACTTCCTCCTTTTTCCTCTATTTCTTCGCACTAGTTTTTCCATCATGTTCGACTCGGGTGACCAAGGGACTTCCGATGATGTCGGGGTCAGAAAGTTCTACATCCTCAATCGGTACAAGAAACTTTGTTGTCCATTCTTTGGTGATCTCCTCCATATCTTCGTCGGTCATCTTATAATAGGATTGCAATTCCTCCTTACTCTCATCCATGCATGTAGTGATGTAGATAAAGTGTCGATCTACGCAAAACTTTGCTAGCGGTCTATACTGGTGCAATGTATTTGATGTCACGCATGGAAATGCTTCAATAGCATGCTTCGGATGCTGGTAGTAGGCATGGAAGACAATGTTCAACTACCACTACTTCGACATGTCATTTGTATACCACAAGGTGGATAACCTTGCGGCCAATGGCTTCGATGGCTCAACTTCTAGAAATGTCGCTCCTTCTAGCATCTTCCAAGTGACAAATGCAATCAATACCAGTAACCAAATGAAATGGAATTCGTAGCCCTAATCCTATGCTTCGTGGAAAACCTTCTCAATATCGTTGAAAAGGTAGCTCGCTTAGGTCATTTGCATTCCTTCTACGCACTTCCCTGCAAGGTATAATAGGAACCCAATGATCTGTTTCATATGGTTCTTTCTGATGATCTTGCCAGTTATAAGATGAAAAGATAGGCACACTACGCCATCCTAGATGGACTCTACCTTGTAGCCTCTCTTTCCCTTTTCTACATAGCCATAATCCTCCTTTATGCACTATTCCAGGGAGCGATCTGAAGCCTTCCCTAGGTAGAACATTTGAGGGTCCGGTCCCTGGATGCTCAGTTCTGTGATCAGGTGGATCAGCGTTGGATCCATAGTCATGCACTTGTCAAGCCACATATACCCTTCATGGTAACATGATAGGAGGAATTTAACACAAGCGTTAACCTCCTGATGTCGGCTGAAGTGAGGGATCTTCATCACATTCAGTATCATTGATTACGTGAGCTCCTTAATCCATGGCTGGGAGACTACGTGCGGCTTCTTCCCAGTCGTTCTCATCAAATACCTATGCGGCACAAGCATCGCATAGTTATTCTTGTCTCTAAGGTTAAAGTCATTGTTCTTTAGAGATGGGATGTGTCCTAACTGGGGTCCAAATACACGTATCCCCTTCGGGATGTACACGGTGATCAACATGTACTCAAATTCACCTGGGATACTATCGCGGTTCACTGCCCCAGCCAAAGGTGGTATGTACTTTGACAGGATCGATGGGATCTACTTCGCGTTAGCTATATTGTCATAGTGTTTTCTTCGCTTCTCAGTAGTGCGACCAGAACATCATCCAGTCAAGGGGGATGCTTGCAATCCACCATTTGAAGATGCATGTATTCCTACAAACATGACTCTCTCATCCATGAGGTCTACAAGAATATCCTCCACATACTTATTTAACGCACTAGCTTTGCCTGACATTCACACTTGTAACCGATTAGAGTGGGTAGGCGAATGGAAAAGTGAGGTAATCAAACTGATGGTGAGGTCTAGAAATTACAACGTGATGCAATGGATTCTCTGTTAGCTTGGATAATCACGGGTGGTAAAAATCGGTCCCGACGCAGCGTCCGATGGGTTAAATAAGAAAGTGTCGTAACAGATTCCTCCAACGAGTAGGAATGCCTAAATCAATCTGAATCGGTCTGTTATGGTGCGGTATCAATGACACATTCGCTCGTAACTACGTTTTCTAGCCATTAGGGGTATTATTCTAACGGTCGAGGCACCTCCAACAGTCATATCGCTTCACCATGGCGAAGTCCCATTCTGTGTGGTTCTTCTATTCCGAAGAGGTTCATGTTCTAAAGATCTGCCTCCTACGAAGTCTATTCTAGAACTTCCTATAGTTTTTCTAACTTGGATTTCTTCCTACTGAGCTTCCTTGCCTTCTTTCCTGTGATCTGAGTCTCCGGATTCTGCTTTCCATTTT
Source organism: Picea engelmannii (assembly GCA_009831015.1). Classification (NCBI taxonomy): domain Eukaryota; kingdom Viridiplantae; phylum Streptophyta; class Pinopsida; order Pinales; family Pinaceae; genus Picea; species Picea engelmannii. Next base: position 14,361 of record ML783447.1, read on the forward strand.
TATTATTTTCTTCTCTTATCATGGTAACTTCGCACTGCCTATGTTCTTTCAAAGGTTTCGAAGGTAATACCTCGTTTATTATTAACTCCAAGGTAGGTATTCTTCTTTCTTGCATGGGTAGGTCCTTCAAGCCTTTTTGTGTTCTTTCAAAGTTGACAACTATTTCTCTTTCATTCTATTGCTTCGACTCAAATTTTCATTCTTCTATCAGTCAATCTATTCTTCGAGCTATGAAATCCCTTAGTTCTTGTTTTTTTTCTGTTATGTAGCTTCTTCCTCTATTTTCCTTCTGATCTGATCTTTCTCAATCCAAGTCTTTCCTAATAAAAGTGGAAAAGGGGCGCTGTCTAAAAATTTAATGACTTCAAATTCTTCTTCACTTGATGTTTCATGAGAAATCATAAGTATATTAGTAACTCTTCCACATAGGGTTATCATCTTTCATTTAAACAAGCATATCCTTCCCAATGAAGGTATCATAGCAGGCTTTCCCAAAATTTCCCAAGTGCTTTCTAGCATATTATTCACACATGTTTCTTCATCTAATACACAATCTATGTCGAAGTCTTCTATTCTAGCAACCATGTGTTGTTTTTCTTTCAGGATTTATGACAAACTAACATCCTTGTGGTCATCCATTGCTTCTTTTAACTGTACTAATATAGTCTGATATTTCTCTGATTCTTTCTCCTTCTGGTTCTCTAATAGATCCTTAGATTCTTGACCTTATTCATAGTTTTCTTGTCTCATGTTCATATTTTCAACTTTAGCAATCATTCTTGGGAAATCCTTAATCTCATGACCAATAGATTTACAACAAAGAAAAATAGGACCTGTACCAGGTCATTCCTTAGCAAGATGTCCCAGCCTTCTGCAATTATAACACAGTGTCAATCCTCTCTTTCCTTTAAATGATCCCCAACCTCTCATGTACTGTGCACTGGAATCACAGTGTTGGACCTACAATCTGCAAAAATTCTTTCTAGGTTCCTGCATCCACTTATTAGTCCAAAAATTCTTTCTATGCATAGAAATAACATATATTTCTTTATTTCTATCAAATTTATTTAGATCAAATATTTATTCTAAATGTGCCCTAGTTTTCAGATGGGGAAAAAATCTATCAAATAGACCTAGATTCATACTTTCGAAGCAAAATTTTCCACTTATCTTACCTTTACCAGAGCACAAGGCCTTAAGATCTTACCTCTTTTCTTTAGATCCGGTTTCTTTCTTATCATAGAGCTTCGCAAGTTAAGTAGACTATTGCGCACTATAGAAACAGATCTACACACAAAGATTTCTCTTTTCTTCAGTTCCCAACAATCACGGTTTCAGGTCCCGACAACAAAATTGTTTGTTGGCACAAGGGCAAACCCAGGGTTCAATGCTTCAACATCACACCAACAAAACCCTGACTACCGGCCCTTTCGGCAACACCTACAAAGAAGATGAAGTCTCACCCGAGGTAGAGGCACGGGGGGTTGTAGGACTCAGGTGTCGACAACCAAGATGGGACACAGATCTGTGATTACAACACTTAATAGAGCACTTAGCCAACAATATGCATTAGGTTATGATTCTCATTCACATCGCAAATTAAACCCTTACTACATAACAACGCAGTAGAAACCAATATTGAGCCCTTAAAACCTCTTAGCACATAGCATTAACTCAAATCTAACATTAATTTATCTTTAACACCATTAACAACTAAGCTACCATATCAAATGCATTCATTATAACAACAAAAATAAGCATAAATCATAAATCGCATCGCACAAATCACATCAAGACACAAGATATACGTGCTTAACCCTAGTGTGGGGCTACGTCCACCAACTTCTTCTTCTTATTTATTAGTCTTAAAAATTCTTACATTCATCTGCTTCTGTGCACAAATCCACAGAGCCCAACTCCGCAAAGGACAGGAGATCTGTGAGTTGTGCACCGGATCCTCCTTCCCAAAACCAGGTTAAGGAACATAGCCAACTCCTTAGTAGCACAGAGAAACTTACAAAAACACTTGCACTTATCTCTGCAAGCCTTAACATACTCTTTGCACAAAGCCAACTAGTCGTGCACTAAGGAAATTATTCATGCACTAAGCCAAAAACACATTCCCCATTCTTACATCGCTTAGATACTTATTTATACATTTATAAAGAGGCCTAAACATGGGTAAACTCATGGGCCGACATCCCATAACTTGTTACATAAACCTTAAAACCCTTTGTTGGGTCCACAAGTCCACAAAATAAGTGATATCCCACGATATCAGCTCTGCCTGGATTCTCTATCTTCGACCATCCTATCGAAGTCCCAAAAGTTGTCAAACATGACCAATGTTTCCTCAAAACTTGTTCAAGGGCCAACAAGAAGACACTAACAAAAATCCAATCAATCTTTGATGCCAAATTCATTTATTTTTGTTATATGTGTACACATTTTTTCATGCAATGTTTTATACAAAGTTAACATTTCTTTGGTATGGAAGTGTACCACTTATTTATAGGTATGCAAAATTGTATAGTTATTTTATGATTTATATTAAAATATCAACATCATGTTTATATATCAACAACAACATTCATTATAACAACAACACTAAGCATAAATCATAAATCGCATCGCACAAAGCACATCAAGACACATGATATACATGGTTCATCCTAGTGTGGGGCTACGTCCACCAACTTATTCTTCTTCTTTATTAGTCTTCAATCTTCTTACATTCATCTGCTCATGTGCACAAAGCCACAAAGCCCAACTCCGCAGAGGACAGGATATCTGTGAGTTCTACACCATATCCTCCTTCCCAAAACTAGGTTAAGGCACATAGCCAACTCCTTAGTAGCACAGAGAAACTTACAAAAACACTTGCACTTAGCTCTGTAAGCCTTAACATACTCTTTGCACAAATCCCACTAGTCATTCACTAAGTCAATTAGTCATGCACTAAGCCAAAAAACATTCCTCGTTCTTACATCACTTAGCTACTTATTTATACATTTGCAAAGAGGCCTAAACATGGGTAAACCCATGGGCCGACATCCCATAACACGTTACATAAATCCTAAAACCCATTGTTGGGTCCACAAGTCTGCAAAATAAGTGATATCTCGCAATCTCGGCTATGCCTGGGCACTCCATCTTCGACCAGCCTGTCGAAGTCCCAAAAGTGGTCAAACATGACCAATGTTTCCTCAAAACTTGGTCAAGGGCCAACAAGAAGACATTAACAAAAAATGAATCAACCTTTGATGCCAAATTCATTTATTTTTGTTATATGTGTACACATTTTTTCATGCAATTTTTTATACAAAGTTAACATTTCTTTGGTATGGAAGTGTACCATTTATTTATAGGTATACAAAATTGTATAGTTATTTTATGATTTATATTAAAATATCAGCATCATGTTTATATATAGATGGTTTTTATCCCAGTGGGATAGCTAGAGTGGTTGAGTGCTATGACTTACAAGCAGGAGGTCACAGGTCAATTCCTCGAGTTGTCTGTCTCTGTAGATATTATTGGTCCTCACTCGATGTCCCCATCAGGTTAGGTTGCCAAAAATGAAACCATTTGGTTTACCTCAAGTACCATCCTCAAAATGAGGGGAAGTTCCTATAGGGTTTCTTGGGATGTGTATTCCATCAATATGTATGTATGTATGTATGTATGTACACACACACACACACATACAAACAAGTTTTTTTCTTTCATGGTGTGAAATTGATTGAATGTTTGTGTAATGAAATGTTATAATTGTGTTTATGGAAACATGGTTTTTTCCCTCTAGTCATGGTGTGAAATTGACTGAATGTTAGTGGGGAAGTGTGTTTATATATACATGATTTTTCTCTCATGATTAGTGCACTACTAAATAGACTTCTACTAGTCATCAATTTGATCAATATTTAAACATTATGAAAATAGTAATTACATAATAATAATAATAATTAAATTAAAAATTATAATAATTAATTAAATAACCAATAATAAGTAAATCAACAAAAAATCGATTTTGACGCCAAAACAATGTAATTATTATGCTAAAATGGCATCATTGCGACATTAATGTGATGCAAAATGATTTCAATACACATAATAGCAATGCTAAATAGATAATTATTTTTCTAAATTGATGTTAAAAAGATGCATAAATGAAATAATATGATGCTTAATAGAAAAACAAATGGTGTAAATGTTCTATATTTTGATGATAATACAACATTAAGAAGCTAAACTGTGTCTCTAGTACAATGTTAATTGGACTAAAAATGATGCTAGTACGACACATAACAACTTTAAAATGGAATAAAAGACATTTTTGAATCAAAAAATATGTAAGCATGAATTTTCTTGATCAACCTTGCAACACAAATTATCCTCTATGGTTGTGAGGTTTGGAGTGGAAACATATCTAGGGAAACATGGAACATAATTGAGCAAATAAAAAAACATTCATTACATAGAGCTTCAAATATAAAAATGACACTCCCCATCCCATTCTCCTCATGGAAGATGGTATGTTCCCCATTGAATCTAAATCCCTAAAAAAATATATTTTGTACAAGAAAAAGTTGTAAAAACTTGACCAAGCTAGGTTTCTCATCATTCCCACACAATCACACTTTACGCATTTTTTACTTAAAGGAGGTTGGAAAAGGGAATTTCTTAGTTGGTCAAAACTTTGGGATATACAAGGTGATATAACCCTCTCTTATTACATAAACCTAACATTGAAAATTGAGAATAAAGTGTGAAAATTCCTATGGAAATATACCAACTTGATGAGAACCCTCCATAGTTATCCTTTTCAGAGGTCATACTTAGTGGTTATTTTTATCCCTGTTTCAAAACATGGTGCTACCGGTAGTACCCTTTATATTTTTGGGGTTAAAATTCCAATATTTTGCAACCATGATATATAAGGTTGCAAACAAAAACCTCAAAATTTGCCCCGTAGTTAAAAAGTGGTACTCTCAACATCACTTTATTTTTTTTCAAGGTTAAAATTACTACTTGATTGAAATTGTAGCTATGATAGTCAATATCATTTCAAATAAAAACCTTAAAATTGAACCTTGAAATGAAATTGGTTCTGGTAGTAGCATATCATTTTTGGGGGGTTGACAATACAATGTATTTGAAATGGTGACCTTAAAATCTAATAATGTTGTGAACCAAAACTAAAATCATAATAAAATAACATGAGCTCAATAAAACAAAATAAAAATTCCTAACATCTAAATATGTAATAAAAAACATTAAGTTAAACATTTGTCAATGTTGGGCTTCAAAACCTCACTCTTTTGACATCATTTTTGCATAACTGTTAGCCATTTTTCATATGCCAAAATCCTCATTTTTTCGATAATAAACCCTTATTTTATCCCAGCCTTGATACCAATTAGAATCAAAGGTAAAAGGTTTAATATTTAACTTATTTTGGTTATTTTGATGCAATATAGTTTAATTCATTTTTATTTTAAAAGTAAGTTGCAGAATCTTCTGATTCTGCAACTTCTAAATTTGTATAAGCACTAATGACTTTCTGTAGTAGATTTGGTTAAACTCAGGGTTCAAGATTCTTCCAAAATGAATCCAAAGCTATACCAGGTGCCAAATCTACAACTCCAATTTATCCATCTGTCAAATCAACGCAAGAACCCTCCAAGATGTCAGGAAGCAAAATTCAAAGTTGTGGTCAACTTGCTTATGTGGAAATGATGCGGAGCAGGTGCGGAAGTTGAAGACTCCATCAAGATATCGATATGAGGAACGAAATCATATGGAGAAATACATGCATCCTGTCATGAATTTCTCCATGACATTTTTTGATATTTGATATTTGCAATATCATTGTAAATCTTAAATGCAGATTCAATTGCAAGTTTAATTGATCACGTTCCTATGAAATCGGATTTGAAACAATCTCGATACAACATCTAAAATTATCTTGATTCATGTTGTATAAATTAAGACTTAGAACACTATAGAGGGCATCGTGGAAATAATAAGATATTGTACTTTTGACTTTGATCTAATACAAGTGCTAGTGATTTTCATTGCACCAATTATATGTTTGAGTAACTCGTAGTTCGTATCTGCATAAGACTCTACCAATAACATACAAGGATGCAGGAGGGCCCCTTGTGACTAAGTTTGTTACTTTATTTCTTTGTTACTCTGTTTACAAATTGTGAGTGTTAAGCCCTAAATAGTGGCACATTGCCCCTTAATTGGGGCATATTACATTATTAATGTTACTTTATTTATGTTGGCTTGGGTCCATTAGTTGTAATTGTACCTCATAGTCTCCTATATATACCAAGGAGACATTTTCATTTTGAATCATCTTGTATTTGGACATTTATGTGGGTATAAGGAGGTTTCCCCCTTGAAGAGGCTTATTATATGAATTTATCTCTTTTTTAAGGCGTTGAGTACTTATTCTAAGGTTTTTCTATGCTATATTGATATTTGGTTCTTAACATATGGTATCAGAGCTCAAGGTCTTGTGGTTTCGCTTCTACATCTGAGACACCTTGGAATTTTCGCTATAAATTGTTTTCTACAATGTTTAAGACAATACCCCTTGGTGGATATTAGGGGACAGATCAAGGTACGTTGGGTTAAAATTTCAGCTTCATAGGACTTATACTTTCGGAGATAAAGCATGTGTAAGATAGGTTTTTAGAATCATCCTGAATTGAGTCATTGCAGAATTTTCGCTATAAAATTGTTTCTGTAATGTTTCTGTAATGTTTCAAACTCTGAAATCTGCAAGCTATTCACATTAATTATTAAAGTACATGTGATAAAAAATTCATCTTCTGGGTCATCTTACATTTATAGATACATCCTGTGGAAGATAGGGTATATGACTAGTCCCAAGAAGGTGTTCCGGGTAAAACAATCATAAATGATTCCTAGAGTATCCAAATTGAGTGAGACCAGTTGCATTGGATAGTGGAAAGTATGTAGTATTTTTGGAACAATTTTCAGAATTTTAATTAATTATTTTGTGCGGGGCACGCTATACAAGTGAGATCTCCTGGAAAGTCCAAAAATAAGAAAGTTGTGGGGAAGTTACCCTAAATTCCACTTGGAACATCCAATTTTGATCAGACCTGTGGCATTGAAGAGAAGAAATATCAGAGAACTATAAAAAATAAAATTTCATACCCATAAGGGTTGAAATTTTGGAGATACAACAGAAGAAAGATTGTCTAGCAGAACCACCTCAAAATCAAGGTTTAAAAGTGATACTTTGCCAACATGCCACCATAAAAGGAAACTTCTACACCAAATAAGCCTCCAGACAGTCCTACTTGGAGTCTTGATGAAGGTGAAGAAATGCGTAGGGACATAAATGATTTTAAAAATAAGACAGTGACAAAAGATGAACTACAAGGGATGATGGATGGTTTAAAAAGGGAGATCATGGAAGGATTGAAAAATTTCCTAATAGAGAAGACACCTGAAAGTAAAAATGTATCCCATGAAATTCATGATGAGGACATAAGGAAGATGAATCAAGAATGGAGAAACTCCAACTTTGGGTTGAAGACCAACCACACTCCTAAGATCGATATGAGGAAGTTTGATGGCAAGGACCCAATCACATGGATACTTCAGATGGAG
>ML783447.1:22116-52856 GCA_009831015.1 Picea engelmannii
TCTTGTATAATCATCAACTAATAACATAAAGTATTTTTCACCTTTTAAGCCCTTTGTTGTAGTTGGTCCAACTAGATCAGTGTGAACAATTTCCAGTGGTCTTGTTGTTGAATATTCCTTTGATTTGAACCTGGTCTTTGTTTACTTTCCTTGTTGACAATGCTTGCATAAATTGTTGGTTGGTTTCGTGATCTGGGGCATTTCTCTGACTGCTTCTCTTTTGCTGACTTTGACAAGGTTATCAAAATGAATGTGACCCATTCTTCTATGCCATAGCCAACTTTCATCTTCATTTCCTAGACAACACTGTTCATTTCCAATTTTACTTAACACATATATGTTGTTTGAAGTTCTTGAAAAAGGGGCATCACGGTGTAATTCCACAACTATACTCACTAGATGTTCAAACATCTAAGCCATCTATTCCCCTAGATCTCCAAGGGATCATTGATAAGAATTCCAAAGTATTTGAAGATATTCCCAAAGGTCTTCCACCCACTCGAAATTATGATCATGATATTCACCTAATTCATGGGAGTGTTCCTCCTAATATTAGGCCGTACAGATACCCTTATGCCCAAAAGAGTGAAATTGAGTACATGGTTGAAGAAATTTTAGAGGCTGGCATTATTATAGCTATCCAAAGTTCTTACTCTGCACTAGTGGTAATGGTATTCAAGAAAGATGTCTCATGGCGTAAGTGTCCAGATTATAGAGAGCTCAACAAGATCACTATTAAAGATAATTTTCCCATTCCCGTCATTGATGAATTATTAGATGAACTACATCGAGCAATCTATTTCACAAAGTTGGATCTTCGTTCATGGAATCATTAGATTAGAATGAAGGAAGAAGATATCCCAAAAACAATATTCCGAACTCATGAAGGCCATTATGAATTTTTGGTCATGCCTTTTGGCTTTACAAATGCACCTTCCACATTCCAAGGGTTGATGAATTCCATCTTCAATCCCTTCCTTCGAAAATTTGTGTTGGTATTTTTTGATGATAGACTAATCTATAGAAAGTATTGGGAGGATCATGTGTGACATATTGACAAGGTGCTACAACTACTAAAGGCACAACAACTATATGCCAAACCATCCAAATGTTTCTTTGGGCTGAAGGAGGTAGAGTATTTTGGTCATATTGTATCTCACGAAGGTGTCAAGATAGACCTTAAAAAGATTAAGGCCATGATGGACTGACCGATTTCCAAAACATTAAATAATCTTAGAGGATTTTTGGGTTTGACTGGTTACTACCGCAAGTTTGTTCAAAACTATGGGAGAATAGAAGCACCTCTAACAGAACTAACTAAGAAGGATGCATTTTAATGGACTCCATAGGAAACTAAAACTTTTGAACAACTTAAAGAGGTGATGTGAAAATCTCCTGTCTTGACCACACCGGACTTCACAAAAACCTTTATTGTGTAATGTGATGCCTCGAGAAATGGCATTGGTGTTGTCCTAATGCAAGAAGGAAGGCCTTTGGCTTTTGAAAGTCGTCCACTCAAGGGAAAGGAATTATACAAACCAATTTATGAGAAGGAAATGATGGAAATACTACATGCATTGAAGAAATGGTGCGCTTACCTAATAGGTAAGAACTTCAAGGTCAAAACATATCATGATAGTCTTAAATACTTCTTGGAACAAATATTTTCTTTAGAAGAACAACAAAAATGGGTGAACAATATATTGGGTTATGATTTTGAAATCGTCTATAAAAAAGGGAAGCAAAATGTTGTGGAAGATGCACTCTCAAGAATGGATGAATATGTTGAGGCCCTTCTCTGTGTTATCTCGATCATATGAACCGATTGGATAATAGAAGCAAGGGATGAACGAAAGAATGACGAAAACATGTGGACTCTCATTCAAAGTTTGCAGTAGGATTCCAGGGTATCAGATACATTTACATGGAAAAATAATTCACTATGGTACAAAGATAACTTATATTTATGTAATAACTCCCAACTCAAACAAAAGGTACTATTGGAATTGCACACCTCTCTGGTAGGAGGGAACTCGAGGATTTTTGAAAACCTACCATAGGGTCAAGAAGGATTTTTTTTGGAATGGCCTTAAAACTGATGTTCAAAGGTTTGTGGAAGAATGTTTGGTTTTCCAACAAAATAAGGTGGAAACAATTAAGACCCTGGGTCTTTTACAACCATTAGCCATCCCAAGTCAGCATTGGGAGGAGGTTTCCATGGATTTCATCACAGGGTTACTGAAGTCTGAAGGAAAGAGTGTCATCATGGTGATTGTTGATAGACTAACCAAGTACACACACTTTTGTGCACTCTCTCATCCTTTCAAAGCCAGTACAGTTGCCACCGCATTCATGGAGACAATTCAAAAGCTACATGGAAGCCCAAAGATTATTGTAAGTGACAGAGATCCCATCTTCACTGGACATTTTTGGACATAATTATTTTCATGTTTGGGTACTCAATTGGATCATAGATCATCCTATCATCCTCAATCTAATGGACAAATTGAGATAGTGAACAAATGTCTGGAAGGCTACCTTCGTTACTTTGTCTCTAATAAAAAAAAACAATGGTTCAAATGGTTACCCTTGCCAGAATGGTGGTATAACACTTCCTTTCATACTGAAACAAAAATGACACCATTTATGGCACTCTATGGATACCACCCTCCTTCCATCACTTCATCTCTAAAATAAAAATCCAAGGTTCAAGCAGTGGAAGATCACATCGAGCATCAAAAAAAAGTTCTCCGAATATTAAAGGACAACCTGACCATGGAACAAAATCACATGAAACAACAAGCAGATCAACATCGTAGTGAAAGAAGTTTTGAAGTAGGGGATTCAATATTTTTAAGACTACAACCATACAAACATATGTCCCTCAAGAAAGCCAAGAAGGATAATAAATTATCACCAAAGTACTATGGACCTTATAAGGTGTTGCAAAAGATTGGTACTATGGCATACAAATTGGAGTTGCTTGCATCTTCACGAGTACACCTAGTTTTCCATGTTTCATGCTTAAAGAAAGTTATAGGTGACAAGATCCCAGTTCAAACTATATTGCTAGAACTTGACGAGGAAGGAAAAATCATATTGGATCCTAAATCCATCACTTACACAAGAAGTCGCGAGCTAAGGAATAGATCCATTTCAGAGTATCTCATTAAATGAAGGAAACTACCAACTCAAGATTCTGCTTGGGAAGACATGTCTTTTATACAGAAGCATCCATAGTTACTCAAGAGTTGCAAAAAACACTTGTCTCAAGGGGAGGGGCATGTTAAGACCTAAATAGTGTCACATTACCCCTTAATTGGGGCATATAACATTAGTAATGTTAATTTTTTTTATGTCGGCTTGGGTCCATTAGTTGTAATTGTGCCTCCTTGTCTCCTATATATACCAAGGAGACATTTTCATTTTTAATCATATTGTATTTGGTCATTTATGTGGGTATAAGGAGGTTTCCCCCTCGAAGAGGCTTATTATTTGAATTTCTCTCTTTTTCAAGGCGTTGAGTACTTATTCTGAGGTTTTTCTATGCTATATTGATATTTGGTTCTTAACAGTGAGATTCTATTTTTAGTTGTCCTTTTATTTTTTGCAATTGAATACTGTTTCATTTACAATGTTGATTTCAATACAACAATTATTGAGTACCTTCGACTTGGGCGAGCATAGCTAATTATAAATATCTATAGTTTGTAGAGTCAATTGATAAAATCCATAAATCTTTTGATCAAAGAATTAAAACAAACTCTTGAGTATTGTTTTGATTGAACAACAATAACATCATATTTTAATTTATTAGTTTAGTTCTTTTAAATTTTCAAAGTCAATTTAGCTTTTCATTAATTTACAAAACCAACTAGGAACTTTTTGTAGTTCATGAAATCATGTTGATCACAATCATGAAGATAAGAACTAAGGATTAAGTGATTGTTTCCTTTTAAATTTGTTTTCATTCATACTCTGTTTTACATTTTTGTACTCCATTTTCTTACTCTACTTTTTTTTCACATAATATGTAGAATAGGTTAGGAAGTAACGTTCATTTCATTCATAATAAAAAAAAATTGGAAACCAAGTTTCTGCACATATAGTGTTGCATATTTCATAAGGTTACAAACCCGAGTTGACAATTTAATGAACCAAATTCCTGCAATAGAATTTGACTAACATTTTTGGTGCCATTGCCAGGGAAATATACACAGAAAATTGGTTTCTTGTTCAAAAAAAATAAAATTATTCTTAGTTAGAATGCATGAATATACCTAGAGATACTAGAGGTAGATTTATATGTAGGTTAATTAGAACTATTAATCCAATAAATCATTCTATTTCATATCGTGGTGCAATAAGAGCCACACCAACTACTAATAGATCTACAGGTAGAACCATAAGAGGAGGACCATTGAGAAGAACACCAATATCTGAGATAAAAGGAAAATTTGAAGAGGAGGAAGATATTAGGTTACAACCAACTCAAGAAGCTGTGATTCTTTCATCTTCTGAAGAAAAATAATTCTTCCAAAGTCACCTTGAAGTTGAAGATCCATCACCTACCAAAATTGAACCAGAAGTTTCAGTGGAAACACAAGGATCTATAAACATGTCAGGGGAAGAAGAAGTGATTGGAGGAGGTTGTAACACACCCACGATGGGGTATAATTTTTTTTTACTTTTCTTAAAGGACATATTCTCCATTCATGGTTTCTAATTTGGAAAGTCGGGGAACCAGTCCGACCTCCTGGTCAAGGATATCGTATTCTGAAACCAAATGACTCTCTGAGACCCTAATGGTCTCACTCTGTAATTAAACGCAGACCCTTTTGACTTCCAGGAGTAGGTCTAATAGTACCCGCAACCTTCCCCTTTACTCTAGTGAAATATCTCAGTTTGAGCGCTAGCCCCTTTTTTACAAACCCCTCCACATGACCACTGGCAGTGACCATGGGTCTAACCAAAAGGTTCTTCGTGATCTCGGACCTCGGGTGTTTTTCTATGGGCCAAACCCGTTATTGTTGATTTTTTCTTTCCTGATAAGTGAACCCTCTGGGCGCTAGCTCCTCCCACTAGGCCCCTTCGATTGTGATGTTGGGATATAACTTGGGGCCCAACTACCAAGAACTTTGGGATTTCATGCTTCACTACTCCCAAGGGAAGTTCATTTCTCTTCTCTGAAGTTCGATATGTGAACTCCCTCCAAGACCCAATCTGTGGTCCTCGCTTTGCCTTCGATCGACGACTGCGATCAAATCGCAAGTTCGTGTTTTGGGTGTTTGGATGTGAGCCAACCCTGACTCTTCCGATCCCCTAACTCCCGAACTTCAAGCTATGAATCTAGCAAGTTCTAGCTCCTCCCTTTAACTCCCAATGATATGACCTCTGGCTATGACCTAGGGCCAAATCTCAAACACTTTGGGATTCCATTCTTCGCGATGTTGGAAATTAGTTTACTTACCTCTTTTCTAGAAGTCCGATAGAGTTAGATCAATGGTCCATGGTATTCCATCATCCTACGGTCCAAATCAACTTGCAAGTTCGGACCTCACGAGTTCTCACAATTATTCCTTTGACTTTCCCGATTTGTGAATCGGTGAAATGTTGATCTCCTGCCACATGTCCTCTCTCGATGGATGGTTAGGATTGTTGTGGCTATCAGCTCCTCAGGTATTCTCCTCTTGCCTTCTCCACAGATTCTTCCTCCAAAGTACATGGATCTCTAGCACGTGTCCTCTGAATCCAACTGCTCAGAGTCATTTCACACTTCACCTCTCACAAAGTTTAGATTTATTTCTCTCAATTCTTCCGATGTCTGAGTCTTCGAACTCTCAGATCTGCTGCCACCTGTCAAACTTGACAATGGATGATTCTGACAAAGGGTTTAGGCCTTGTGCACTTTCCTTGGGATCCAACAACTGTTGGTCCTCGTGCTCAGATCTGATGGCCCAGATATGATCTCTTATACGCTCGTTCCTCGTTGTCTGGACTCTAAATTGATGGTCCAGGTTCTTCACAGTGCTTGATCCATTGACCACTGTTTCTCCTTCTCTTGAGATTACACCTTATTACCTGACTTGGAAGACTTCATACGTCTCAAAGGATTCACCTTTGAACTACCTCCTGCGAGCCTAATGACTTTGGGTCTCGTCTACGTTTCTTAAAACTCTATCTCTCCTGAACTTTCAACTTGAAACAAGTTCACCTCTATGTGTACTCCTGCATGTGAAAAGAACTAAGGCTTGTTAACCTTTCTTTGATTGGATGGCTATCGATTCTCCATGTTGTGATCCAACAGTGGCTATCGCTCCTCCTCCTGATCTTTTGATCTCCTCTGACTTAGAATATTTTCTAAGTATTCAAAGGCCTCGACCTTCTCTTCTCCTACGAGTCTGTCTCCTTGGATCACATCAAAACTTTTGAAAATTTCTATCCCATATGAGCTTGATCCTTAGGGAATTTCGAATTCCCACAGACTCCTTGTGTTAATCTGCTTGCATTAGATTGACGTTCCACGAACTTCCTCAATCCAACGGTCCATATTAAATTGAAAATTTAGGTTTCAAAAGTTTAATCGCACCAACGTGTGATTCTCCTGATGTGAAAAATTCGATCTCTCCAATCCGACAGTTAAGGACAATCCCAATAGATCCTTGGATCTATGATCCAGATCGCATCACGACTACAGGTTTCAAATTTCAAAGGATCTGTCCCCTTCATGATGATTACCAACATTCATAGAACTTGCAAAGGCTGAAGGAGTTGAGGCGTTAACGCTTGTACTCCTTCTTCAAATCTAACGGTCATGACAGACATTGGATCCTCCCGAAAGGGTCTCGTTCATTCATCTTCCAAACAAAAGGATATTCTTGAATCTAGTTATTCTTCCTGAGCTTGGTTGGCTTTGAAAGTCTTAAGATTTTTCCTCTCTTTCCCTTGAACGTAATGCTTGGAATAATTCTTCCACGCACCCCTTACGTTCATTCCTCAACTCTAGAACTTAAGTAGTTCTCGGTCTCTGTTTGTCTCGCAGAGAGCCTGTGTATATGTTCACTATCTCTCCCAAACTTTAATAGATTCCTTCCTGTAAGGGACTAAGAATGACTAGGAGGGTCAACATGCATACATGAAACTGTATGTAAGGTCAACGAGCTCACAGTTTGTGGCTCTAGCTTAAGACACCACAAAAATCAAGAATTTATGAGAACAGGTCATGTCCAAACCATATAATTTCTTACTTTCCTATTTAAACAATCAAGCAGACATAAAAGGGATAGAATATAACCATGAAGCAATAATGCACATCCCTAAAAACATTCACAGTATATCCAATTTCATTACACAGTTACAACCCAATTTCATAGGGTATGAGAATACGTATCTATTACAAGTTGCATCCAAGTAACTAACTGTAGGTGTGTGCATTTCCACCCAACCATAGGCTCAGAGGCATTCATTCTTAGCACTCTAGCCACCCCCGTGCCAAGCCATGATATCACTAGGGAATTTATGCCATCTCTCAGAGAGACTCTCTCTCTCTGTCATAGTGACCCTGTGAGGTTTACGAGATGCTTCCTCAACATCAAGCTCATGTTTTGGTTCTTCAGGTCATGTTCTTTGCACTCACTTTTGGTTCACACAATTCCTTCTAGGCTTGCGCCCTCATCTAGTGTCTCTTCTCCGGCTATCTACGTGTATGTATCTTACCTTCCTTCTGTCAGAAGGAAGATCGGGTTTGCAGGTTTCTATGGTACTTCGGGCTGACAACCCATGCTTCCATTCATTAGGGTGGTTTATTATTCAACCAGCAGTCCTCTCATCATTAATTGATTTCTTTCATCTAGATATATCATGGCTCGTACTTCAAGGCTTCAACCCCCAATAGTCAGTTATAGGAAATTTAACAATAATAAATTTACATCATCCACATGCCTTAGCATGGTAATTCTATTTTATGATTATTTACAAGCTGGGTGAAACAAGGATGTTACAATTCCCTCCCCCTTAAAGGAACATTATCCTCGATGTTCTTTAAAAAACACCCATCATGCCATTCTCATTCAGTTGTTTCAATAATCTTGATCAACTTTTTGGGTCAAGTCCTTTCCAGACATTTGGCCTTCATCACCTATTTTCAATAACTCTTGGACAACAATCACATTAATCATAGTCTCATGTGAAAACATTGCATACAAATTTCTAGGAAACTTTTCTAATTTTAGCATAATAATTATCTACGCAGTTTGCGGATTTGTATCCACATGGTTGTCTTGTTATCCAGGTTCACTATTTTTCCTTGACATACCCATTGTGTGTATGATCCAAATAAATATTTTACAAGAACTATCAAGGTCTCCTCTTTCTTGCGATCACTCATCCTCCAGGCCTAGGCTCAGGAATTCCCTTCTCTGCTATACAGTCCCTCGGGTGATCCATCTTGCCTTGCCAAGGTTTTCTCACACAGGAAGAACTACACATCATGTGCATGATCCCAATAGTTTACAAGAACTATTATGGTCTTTGTTGGCCCTTGGTTATGGAAGGAAGTGAAGAACAAGGAAGAAAAGGGAAAAAGAGAACTTCGCAGAAGATGCAGTGACTGATACTGGGTCGAAGTGAGCAAAAGAGAAGAAAAGATGGAGTGAAGCCCAAGAAAGAAATCTGTTGGATGAGGAGATCAGAGATGATAGATAAGAAAGGAAGAAGGATCGTGGAAGACTCAGAAAGAGGAAAAATACACCATTATATTATTTTGAGCACCGCACGAGAAGTAAGGAAATATAGGTTGGTGAAGTCCTCAAAACATGGGTCAAGTTGACCTAGGGTTTTAGACACCTAGAGTTTTGGTATCTAGGGTTTTGGACACTTAGGTTTCAGCCTAAGGATGTCGATGAATGATTGTAAAGTATAAATAGAGGTCTAAAGGGCCTAGGTTGCGTTGGTACTTTTGGGTTGATGTGTTGTTATTGTTACTGTTGAGTTGGTCGAGAGAAGAGTATTGTGAGAGAGAGAAGTGATGGGTACAAGAGCCTTCTAGATTGTAAGATCTCCAGCTAGGTGTGAAGATCAACCCTGCAGCTGGGTACGTAGGGAGGGGAGAGAAATATAGGATAAGAGAATATATGCTAGCTCAAAGCATAGACAAGAATTATATGCTTTACATCAATATAATATAGCACACTTCGGTGGACGTATCCCTAGAGAGAGGGTGAACCACATATATTTTGTGTTCTGTGTGATTGGTATTTTGTATTTGTCCTTCATATACTGTTATTGCATTTCTAAGTTAGATATGATATATGAATTGAGTAGATCAAGGTGATAAGTGATATATGAATGCTATGTTGTTCCTGTGTTAGATCCACTTGATATTCCCCTTGGTTGTAGACATCTCTGTCTCGCAACCCCCTCATAGCTGCTTCGGGTGAGACTACATCTGCTTTGCAGGTGTGGACAAAAGGGCCAGTAGCTAGGGCTTGTTGGTGCACTCTTGGAGATGAACCCTGGGTCTTCCCCTATGCCAACAAATGGTTTCGTTGTCGGGACATGAATATTTTTAAGGGAATGTCAAGGTGGTTTCCATCGAAGACAAAAACTCAAAAGTGGATAGAATATCAATAAAAGGACTTCGCTAAAGCCCAGAACAAGAACCCTAATATTAGTTCAGAGGAATGGTTGGAGAAGTATATTTTTATTGATATACATGAGATATTCTTTGGCA
Organism: Picea engelmannii; assembly: GCA_009831015.1. NCBI lineage: Eukaryota > Viridiplantae > Streptophyta > Pinopsida > Pinales > Pinaceae > Picea > Picea engelmannii. The sequence goes on from ML783447.1 coordinate 31,847, forward strand.
GAATCCATCAAGAGCTATACGAGTGGCTAACTAGATTAGTCGATACCCAGTTCGAGATCTGATCTAGACTTCCCGTGGTCTGGATGTCGGAGTTGATCAAGAAGGTCAAGGAAGTTGATAACACCATATCACGAGTAGTAGATCACTGTTTGATAGTACCATTGGAGGGTACATCACAGAGTTTGTTGTTGACAGGGTAGAGTCATACAACCAAGCTGAGAGATATTTCTTTAAGGGACCCAGAGGAAAAATTTTACAATTCTTGAAGCTGAGACTCAAGATGTTGTTGCATGAGAAGAACATATTGAAGATGAAATAGATTGGTTGGATCCGGAAAGTCTAATGTTCAAAAATTTGGACAGCGATAGCGACACAAAAGTTGGACATATGCGTAGTGGGAAAGTGTTCAAAGAAGTATATCTTGCAAACTTGTTTATGCAAAACTACGGGGAGGTGGGTTTCTACAGTGGATAAGAAGTAGATTTGACGAACGAAGAACATTCAGAACCCACTGGGATAGAGGAAGTACAAGCTAAGGAGCTTCACTGAGGAGGACTTGAAGGCTCAGAAACCGTGCAAACCATTGAAGTAAGTGTTACACATCAAAATTACTCACTTCAATAGTGTCGCAAGTGTCGTCATTACAAGTGTTATAAGTTTCGCATCTTGTCCGCAAGTGTCGCATCTTGACCACAAGTGTTGCAAGTGTCACAAACATCATACTTCCATCTTGCCTACATCGTGCCTCTAATGACATCACAAAGACAATTAAGAAATCCCAAAGACTAGTTTTGAAGAAGAGAAATCACTTGACAGGGAGTACAAACCTTTTGCCATTGAAAGAATCACTCAAAAATGGATTTTGGAGAGGAGCGATCCCCTACCCTATAACAGGGAGTACTAGTGCTCCCTGGGCCTCTTTGGGGGAGTGTTTGAGCACCCTGTGCACCCTTTTGGGGGATCACTACTCTTTCTGAGAGAATTTTTGGTTTGTTGGAGGAAATCAGGGGACAATCCCCTCAATATATGAAGGTAGTTGGGTTTGAATCTTGGGTCAAGGCATGATCTTAGGGAAGATACTCAACTGAAGGAGAGGAATATTCAACTTATCCCAAATATCTACCAAGTGGTTGGGCCTCTCCAAGGTTATATAAGGAGGCCTTCTCATGGTAAAAAGTACAGTAGAGACTAGAGATTGATACTGAAATTATGATCCTATAAGTGGTATTGACATAAAAGATTGGAGATAGAGAAATTATGATCTCATGAGTGAGATGCCATCAAAGAAATCCATGTAGAATGATTGAGCAAAGGGTTTGGACAAGGAGAACTAGATGAAGTTGTTGCACCTTCATCAAAGGATTGTAAGTACTTTTACTTGTTCTTATCAATATATCAATGATTGGTCTGTTTCTTTCAAACTTATGCTTGTTCCACATGAGTTTGTATGCAATAGATGGATCTATATTTGAGCTAATATTAGTAGAGTAGGAAGTCCATTGTATCTTTGTTTGTTCTACAGGACCTATCAGGGAGCTTAGGATTGAATCTCAGCCTGGACTTTGTATGGAAAAATGTCGTTAATAAGGTACATATCTTTCTTCTTCTCCTTTGTATGTTAGCTTGATTAGATCTAAAAGGATGTCAGTGTCCATGTTAAGCACTTTTATGTCTTGGCCTTAGGAGTCTAGAGACCAAGAGGCAATCCACTTGTCCGTAGGGGGATTCACCTACAATAGAAATTGGTGACCATACTGGGGAGTGTTGACGAGGTCAACAAGATTAAAATGAAGAATCTGAAACCCAAATTCCCTTGCAGTATTTGTAAGGGTGACCACTTTCTGAGGGATTTCCCCGGTATTCCCAAGGTATTAGAAATGTGGTACTCCATGTCATCGGCCTCTGTTGGACATGCCAGTGATACCCCATCAACTAGTGACATCAAGGTTGGTAAGAAGAAGACAATTGTCAAATTTCCTTGTATGCTATGCAAAGGTGATCATTATTCTCACCTTTGTCCTAGTATGGATGAGGCTTCTTCTCTTTTGGAAAAAATTCAACTTCCAAAAGGTTATCGTAAGATTTCTCCCAACCCATTGTTAGTTGATGGATTGGTCAATCTGGTTCCATCTCCGGTCAATCCAGTTGATCAGGTGTTCAGTCTAGTTTCATCCTCAACTGAACCACTCACCAAAGTGACTAATCCAGTCCCTTCCTTAGTCAGTCCCACCCTTCATCCAAAGAGTGCCAAAGTGATTTCTCCGGTTACATCATCGGTCAATACCACCCTTCCTATGAAGAGTTCTAGTGTGGTCGATCTGATCCCATCATCAGTCAATCCTACTCTCCCTCTAGAGAGTAAACCTGATACTACCCACATTTTTCTTGTTGATACAAAATTTACCGTGCTGGGGTCATTCCTCCTTCTCCCAAGAAAACCCCTCCAAGAAATGAGGCCATCCTTTTTGATTGGGGTGCGCTAACTGGAACTTGTCTTCCCTCTCACATTCCTTTCTAGATTACAGTACAGGTTTTTGGTCAGGATGTTCCTCAAACGTTGATAGATGAAGGTGCATCCGTTAGTATTTTGTCCTCTGTTTCTTGGCACAATTTGGGTTGTCCTCAACTTGCGCCAGTTACACAAAAACTGTTAGCTTTTAACAGAAGAACTACTCAACCTTTAGGGACCCTTCCTCAATTTCCCATAACTTTGGTAGGGAAAACTGTCTTTATTGATGTCATGGTAGTCCAAGACCCTTTGGATTTCACTTTACTCCTCGGGTGGGATTATGTCTATTCCATGAAAGCTATTGTGTCCACTCTTTTTCGTGTGATATGTTTCCCACATGAGGGAATAATGGTGACTATTGATAAACTTTCGTTCATTGGTCCTGACTGGATTACCTCCATAAATGGTCCTTATATGAAGACAATATCACCCTTTCCACATGTCAATTATGTGGCATTGTCTCCCATGACTTCAAATTCCGATGATTTTGATCGGGTAGTTGACATGGTGATCTCTTCGGTAGGGCTATTGGAGCCTTATCTCCTTACCCCTGTCGCAACCCTCGACATGTGCTCCTTCTAGAGTGATTTTCTTCCATCTAGTGAATATCTCTTGGAAGCCATGACCGATTTTTGTCCCTTGACATGGTGTCCTTCCAGAGTGTTATTCTCTTGGAAGCCATGATCAAGAAGAGTCCATGAGCATAGTTTTTCTCTCTGTGGAAAGCTTGTTAAAAAATGAAACAAAGGTCATGAGCATAGTTTCTCTTCTCTATGGAAAGCTCATTAAAAAATGAAACACAATCTTTGAGCATTGTTTTCCTCCCTGTAGAAAGCTCATTAAAAAAATGAAACAGAAATCCGGGGCTTGAACACAGAGCCTTGATCATAGTTCTTTTCATGTGTCGAGCTCGTTAAAAAATGAAACAGTAACCTCTCTTGAACCTTCTTTTCATCCACTCTTATCCTTTTTCTTCGTCTAGTAGAGAAATTGGTGACAACCTCACAATCGGTGAATGAATTGAAGCTTGGAGGGCATGTCTCCATCCTTTGATGATCATTCTGGAGTTAAGCCACTAGCTTTCAAGCTGGGGGCATACCGAGCTTAGTTTTTGTTCTTTCTCGTGCTCGAAAAAACATGAGAATGTAACCGAGTAGACTTTTATCACTTTTTCAGACTCGCATGGATATACGAAAAAGGAACCCCTTGGAGTCGTCTTTAAGCTCTTTTCAGACTCTCTAAACATGAAAAGATTGTCGAGTGATATTGCTTCCTTTCCCACTCGTTAAAAGGTTTGAAAGGGCGTCTTTCGAGTGATAATTTATCTCTTTTTTGGCCTCGCAAGACTAACATTATGAAAAAGGAAAACATTGGAGTCATCTTTAAGTTCTTTTCAGAATCTCTAAATATGAAAAATTACCGAGTTTACCTTCTCTGGACTCGTTAAACAATCATACATTGAAGGGCCCATATGGGATCGAACCCTTACTTCTTCTAGTTCATTAAAAAAGGAAGAGGGACTTACCGAAGGTGAGTCATATCGATCATGTGTTACCCTCCTCGAGCTTGTTAAATTAAAAGTAGGTACTCGTCTATCTGGATGGGGGAAAAATTGAAGGAAGCAAGCCAAGCAGTTTTTTGAGAACACTATCAGTAACCCTTACGGTCGCCCTTGAACATGACACTTCATCTTTTCATGCATTTTAATCCGCTGAACCTATGCACTGAGCCAATCCCCCGAGTTTCTTTTACTCCTTTGTGTCACCTAACGAAAGTCACAACATCCACTGCATTATCAAGTTTTGGTCCATGTCACGTTTCTGCTGATGTGCCTCAGTGTTCAAGGGAAGTATCTGCCTCGAGAGTCAGCCATAAAAAATATCCCGTTTCAATACCTGTGTCAGTCCATGTTCATTTGATCTACCAATTACATCTTTGTGACCATTTTGTGTTGTTCATGGGGGATACATCAAGGCCCTCCTTCAACAAGTCTATTCCTGTCGAATTCAACACTTTATCTAGGAACTAGACTTAGAAACCAGTTAGTAATTTGGAACCTGCATGCCTCAATGGTAGGCCTCCTCATGTTTGACAGTGGGTTTATATCATTGACCCCTGATCGAATGATTCCAAGGATGTTCGACTTCAGCTCATCTATTCACATTCATTGGAATGTACTAGAGTACCTTGGGAATTATTGACATCAATGGTTATATCCCTTGCGCTTGTTAACGGTTTACCTCATTGACCGATAATCAAGTGGTTTCTACCATGTTCGACGTCAGGACATTTGTTCACATGGTTATATTCGTACTACATCGGGATCGTTAAGAATACCCTGGGTTGATTTTTCACTCTTATATGTACTTTTCCCAGGTTACGAAGGAGTTCTTTTGAACTATGACACATATACTGTTATATAGATCCACTTTGTATTAGTCATGGCTATGTCTTGTCATCTCGTAGATCCACTATGTATTCTTCGTGGCTACGATCATTTCAGGTCATAGGAGTATAGATCCACATTGTATCTTCAGTGGCTATACCTTTTGTCAATATAATTATGGATCCACAGTGTATTTTACGATGGTCATACCTAAAACGTCTTTATCACTCAAGCATAGGTATGCATGCCTTGGGTTTGAAACATGTCATAATATTTGTTTGGTGGTTGTGTGCATCTTTTTCCAACCTCTATGCATCCATACCCTTGCTCAAAAAAGTATACAAAGTAATTCAGTCATCATCATCTTCTAACTTCATACTTTGGGGGGAAATCTGTTACACATCAAAATTACTCACTTCAATAGTGTCACAAGTGTCGTCATTACAAGTGCTATAAATGTCGCATCTTGTCTGCAAGTGTCGCATCTTGACCACAATTTTTGCAAGTGTCACAAACATCATACTACCATATTTCCTATGTCATTCCTCTAACGACATCACAAAGACACTTAAGACATCCCAAAGACTAGTTTTGAAGAAGAGAAATCACTTGACAGGGAGTACAAACCTTTTGCCATTGAAAGAACCACTCAAAAATGGATTTTGGAGAGGATCACTCCCCTACCCATTGACAGGGAGTGCTAGCGCTCCCTGGGCCTCTTTGGGGGAGGTGTTGGAGCGCCTTGTGCACCCTTTTGGGGGAGTGCCACCCTTTCTGAGCGATTTTTTGGTTTGTTGGAGGAAATCAGGGGACAATCCCCTCAAAATCTGAAGGTAGTTGGGTTCGAATCTTGGGGCAAGGCATGATCTTAGGGAATATCCTCAACTGAAGGAGAGGAATCCTCAACTTATCCCAAATATATATCAAGTGGTTGGGCCTCTCCAAGGTTATAGAAGGAGGCCTTCTCATGGTGAAAGGTATAGTAGAGACTAGAGATTGATACCAAACTTATGATCCTATAAGTGGTATTGACAGAAAAGATTGGAGATAGAGAACTTATGATATCATGAGTGAGTTTCCATCAAATCAATCAGTGTAGAATTATTGAGAAAAGGGGTTGGACAAGGAGAACTGGAAGAAGTTGTTGCACCTTCATCAAAGGATTGTAAGTAATTTTACTTGTTCTTGTCACTATATCAATGCTTGGCCTGTTTCTTTCAAACTTATGCTTGTTCCACATGAGTTTGTATGTAGTGGATGGATTATATTTGAGCTAATATCAGTAGAGAAAGAAGTCTATTGTATCTTGGTTTGTTCTACAGGACCTATTAGGGATCTGAGGATCGAAGCTCAGCCTGGAATTTGCAGGGACAAACGTCGTTAATAAGGTACATATATTTCTTCTTCTTCTTCATATGTTAGCTTGATTATATCTAAAAGGATGTCAATGTCCATGTTAAGAAATTTTCTGTCTTGGCCTTAGGAGTCTAGAGACCAAGAGGGAATCCACTTGTCCGCAGGGGGATTCACCTACAACAGTAAGTACTATTATCCTTATTGTCGATTCAATATTAAGTAACCAGAGTAATCCCAATCACCAAAGCGTCTAGAGCACTGTCCATAGTAGTCCACCACATATTCAGTCAGGAACCCTAGTAAGATCTATGGAAGATGAGATGAGACTTCCTATATTTAGGGGAGATGGATCTGAAGATCCTGATCAACACTAGTTCCTGTGCGAAGTTGTATGGAACATTAAGAATGTCACATATGAAGCTGTCAAAAGAACCCAGTTCAGTAAAACTCTCAGAGATCACGCACTGAGCTGGTACATGAAGCTTGTCCAAGGACTTGCACAACCTAAGCCATTGAACCAGATCAAGAACGCGCTGATTGCAGAATTTAAGAAACCTAAATCAGAATCCTAATGTATCAGAGAGTTGAAAGAGATCAAGTAGAAAGTGGTTGAACCTGTGTGGGAATTCGATCAGAGATTCAAAACATTGACAAGATGATTAACTTTCCAGATCCCAGATGAACAATTCAAAGAATGGTTCATTGCTTCCCTCCTACCACACATCAGAGTTCCCCTAATGCAACATAAGATTTCTTCATAGGATGAGGCATTGGAGATTTCCATGAAGCCTGAATCAGCCCCTATGGGAGAATCCATCTCAAGTATGAGTCAGATCCTGAGTCAACTAACTAGTCTGTCTCTGCAGGTCGAAGATACGAAGAAAGAGAAGGGAAAAGATAAAAGAGAAGACATATGGTGTGTCAGATGCATATCAGAAGGCCATGACAAGGAACACTTCCCTCTATTCAATGAATACTTGTCTTCTGGAGCTCCGAGCCCCTTGAAGCAAATCACCTTTCCCTGGTGCAAGGTATGCAGAAACAAACATCGTACTGGTGAGTGTTATTATATGAAAAAGTATGTTTAGACACCTACGAATTTGTACTGTACATTCTGTAAGTCTACAGGGCATGATGATATGGATTGTAGCGCTTATGATCTCATGCATGAAAGGTCAAGAGACATATATAAGATCCAAGGTGAAGTACAACAAGAAGGAAATGCTATGCAATATAATTCTCCTGGGAGAGGAAACTTCAATCCTCGCGGTGGATTCAGAGGAAGAGGACGAGGAGGAGAAATGAGTCGAGGCTGAGGACAGATCATCTGTTATAAATGTGCACAACCAGGAAACCTTGCAAGGGATTGTCAGAACCCTTGTACCACTTCCAACTACTGTAGCTTGTTTGACCATGTTATAGAAGATTGTCTGGTGCTGGTAGCTAAGCTTCAGGAAAGATGAGGACCTCAGCATAACCCACAAGTGAAAATGATCTATGTTGAACCTCATGGAGGAGACCCTAGAGTTGTTGTTATAACTAGAGGAGGCGTTGTTACAGGAGAACATAGATTGAACCAAGGGGATATTTGAGAAGATTCAAGAATCAAGAAAGATGCAAAGAAGACCCAAGCCTTTGATGCAAAGAAAGAAAGACAAATGTTTGAGGTAGCACGAAAATAATTTAGAGGAGACCAAGGTTATTCATCAAAGACAAGACCATAAGTAAGAGATTATGGAATGCCTCACACATTTGATCAGTTTGCTTCTCCAAGAGAAGGAAAAGAGGTAAGAAAACTCATGGAATTTTTACATACTTGTATTAAGTTGATTCAGGATGAAATCACTGTACAAGAGTTACAAACTTTAATCAGACAATATGAGCTAGGAAAGATATATCCCTTATTGAATAGGGAAGTACACCAAATTGGTAAAAAGAGAAGGACAAATAAGGAATTACATTTGAATGCTCAAATAGGAGAGTATGAGATAGACTATGTGGTCCTCGACTTAGGGTCAGAGGTCAATGTCATGATGAAGAAAACTTGGGCACAGATGGTAAAATCAAAGTTGATCTATTACCCTATCAGGATTAGGATGGCTAACCAGCAAGCTGTCAGCCCATTTGGATGATTGGAGCATGTCCCCGTGGACATCGACGGAGTAAGAATATTTGCATATTTTGAGGTAATTGAAATAGTTGATGATAATTGTCCTTACCCTGCGCTATTTGGAATTGATTGGGCCTTCTATAACTCTATTATTGTCGACTTAAAGAAGAGACGCATGAATTTTGAAAAGGATGGCCTTAGGGTCATCACACCTTTAGATCCTGATGAAGGTCAACGATACACAGAGCCCATCAGAGAAGAAGACTACGCATATGCACTAGAAAACATCTACAAGCTAACTGCCAGACAACATGATTACATTAATCCTATAGCCGATGGGAATCTAAGCTGGAGAAGTGAGAGCGCATGTTCATCAAATTCAGAAGAAGCATTATAGAACTAGAAAAATAAGATGTATGAAGTATCCACAAGAAGATGTGATATATTAACCAGAGAAGTTCACTGGATTGGCACAACAGTGAGTAACTTACCCACATTTGATGGTCTGAACCCTTTAGAAGCCTTCCTATCATATTTTGAAGCAAGTGTACCAACACAATAGAGGTTGTTGGCAATGGATGAGGCCTTGAAAGCCACACCAACGAGATGGTGGGGGACACATAAAAGAAATATTACAGATTGGATACAGTGTTGTACATTGATGACAACACAATTCTCAGCACAGGTAGAAGGCTGTGAAGTTTTCTACACAGATCGAAGCTACCCAAAGGACCATGTACGAAGCTAGGAAGAGGCCTAGAGTGACATTCCACAAGAACAATGGGTACACAAATTCATCAACACGCTGGACACGATACCTATCAACTGGTACCTCCAAGCAGAGCTGCACCTCATCACTACGGATTGGGAAGGTATGACTCATAATTTTATAACTACATTCCTGTTTGAAAGTAAATTTTCGTCAGTAGATCAAGAATTACAGACTGTGATATAGAAAGTATTTGAGGAGGTATCCAGCATTCCCTTAGAACAAGAAGAGGATGAATGGACTGCGCCTCTCTAGAAACTGCAAGGCTATTACAACATTAATGCAAATGAAGATGATGATCTGAGGAAAGTAAACATCACAAAAACATAAGGCCAACAAGATGTGGAAGGACCAGAAATTCAGCTACCATTCATTGGAAAACCGATTAAGATTAAGAAAGTTAATATTGGAACAGAGGAGACACCGAAGCTTTCCAATGTCGAAGATTATTGGGATGCTGCCACCATTGACAAGATTACTGAGTTACTGCATGATTATCATGACTTGTTTCCAACCATGTTCACTGATATGAAGGGAATTAAAGGGACTATGGGAGAGATGAGGATCCCTTTAAAACCAGATGCTAGACCAGTCAAACAAAGACCTTATAGATTGAGCCCTAAATATAAGGAAAAAGTGAAGATTGAGCTTGACAGAATGATGGAAGCAGGGATTATAGAACGTGTGGAAGAATCAGAGTGGATTATCCCTATGGTGGTACAAGACAAGAAGATAGGAGAAATCAGAATATGCGTAGACCTCTGGAAGATGAATGATGCTTGTTTACATGACCCCTTCCCTACACCATTCACTAACGAAGTGTTAGACAACGTGGGAGGCCAGGAAGTGTATTCTTTTACATATGGATTTTCAGGATACCATCAGATTCATATTTCCAAGGAAGATCACCACAAGACTACATTTGCAACATAATGGGGATCCTATCAGTATATAGTGATTCCATTTGGATTGAAGAATGCCCCAACCATATTTTCCAGGGTGGTGGTCGAAGCATTCAAGGAGTTTTTGCATAAATTTTTAGAAGCATATTTTGATGATTGGATTGTCTTTAGTTTATTTAAGAATCACATTGAATGTATAAGGCTAATGTTGGATAAATGCAGGTAGTGTCAAATTGCTTTGAATCTAAAGAAGTTCATTTTCTTTTCCCCATTTGGAGTTTTATTAGGGCATATTGTATGTAAGCAAGGATTCTTGGGTATGTGTTATATTCTTTGTACGAGTAGTAGTGTCTGAGCATATGCGCCGGGTGCACTGGGGGGTTAGAGGGGGGGGTGGAACCACATTTTTTGGGACGACATTATATTTAGGTGGTGTTTCAACACATGGTTTCTTTGCCGATGGTTTTCTATTTCTGGTTAAGGAATTAGGGTTTTGGACTAATCCAGGTCATTGGGTTAGGGTTTTGGATGTCGTTGGCTCCTATATGTATTTTGTATTGTAAACATTGTAATACAATGAATGAATATAGAATATGCTAGTTTTCCTAGTTTGGGTTTCCAGGGGAAAATTCGTCGTGTAATGTTTGTATTTGCCATTGTATCTTTTCTATTCTTTTCTGAATATCTTTTTACAATATATATTGTACAAGGTTAGGATTTACATTTGGTATAAGAGATTTATTGGTTTTAGAGGGATTCATTTCTGGTAAAGGGTTTGGCTCGGGACTTTGATAAGCCTTGTTACAATGGGAGATCTGCGGTGTTGTTTTTCAGGTGAAAAGAAATGGCAAGCAATTCGAAGATGGAGATCGAGAACTTTAATGGGAAAATTTTTGAGTTGTGGAAGCTCAATATGGAAGATTTGTTGGTGGAAAGAGATTAGTGGATCAGGATAGATCCAAGTACTACACCTACAAGAAATTTTTTAGATGACCGGAAAAAGTTGGATCGGAAGGAAAATAGCACAATCTGACTGTGTCTCTCCGATTCAGTATTACTGAATGTGTTAGAGGAAGCTATAGCCAAGGATTTTTGGGAAAAGTTGGGGAAGTTGTATCAGTCTAATTCCCTGGTAAATAAACTATTCCCGAGAAAGAAGATGTATAACCTGAGGATGAGACATGGAGACTCGGTGGCAGATCATTTGAATGCCTTCAATACTGTGGTAAGTCAGTTAGTATCTGTTGATATTAAAATTTCAGATGAAGATAAATGTATCCGTTTGTTGTGTTTTTTACCAGACTCGTGGGATAGTCTGGTTGTGGCCATAGGTAGTAATACAACTTCTTTGAAGTTTGAAGAAGTGGTCTTGTCCTTGTTGTCGGAGGAGATGAGATAGAAGAATATGGAAGGACATAGCACATACATATTATTAGCAAGGGGACGTTCCCAGGAAAGAAATAGATCTAGTTTCTCAAGTGGGAGATCTAAGTCTAAGGGTAGATCTAAATCTCCCAGAAATTTTGTAAGGGTATGTTGGAGATGTGGAAAAGAAGGGCACTATAAGAAGCAGTGTAGATCCAAAGTTGAGAAAAAGAAGGGATTTGAAAAAAAAATTTCTACAGAAGAAAATACCTCCATGGAAGAAGGAAGATATGTTTACTTGGCCTCTTCAAGCACACAAGCATATCATGAGGCATAGTTGATTGACTTTGGTGAATCCTTTCATATGACTACCCACAGGGAGTGGTTCTGTGAATATGAAAGATATGATAGAGGTAATGTTTTCTTAGGTAATGATTCGACAACCAAAATCATAGGAAGAGGAAGGGTCAAGTTGAGGCTCATATATGGAAGGATTAGAACATTTCCTGGTGTTCTTCACATCCCAGGTATGGCCAGAAATTTGGTTTCTGTAAGAAAAATGGAAGATGCAGGGGTAAAAACAATATTTGAAAAGGGAACTTGCAGGATGGTTCGAGGAGAAATGGTGTTGATGAAGAGAGTTTAGTTTGGAACTCTGTATAAGATTCTAGGAAGCACTATTAGTGATGGGTGTGATAGTTCCATTGTTCCTAATATTGGAGTTGAAGAAGAAAGAACTCCTGCAGTCTATGGAGAAAAGGTTATGTTGTGGCATCAAAGACTGGGGCATATCGGAGAGAAGGGTCTTCGACTACTACACGGTAAAGGTATGGTTAAAGGTATGTCTAAATGCTCTCTGGATTTTAATTTCTGTGAACATTCTTTATATGGGAATCATAATCGATTAAGATTCCCCTCTGGTGCAACGAGGGCATAAGGAATTTTACAGCTAGTTCACAATGATATTTTTGGACCTGTGTCGGTCCCATCATTGGGAAAATATGTGTACTATGTCTCATTTATAGATGAATTCTCGAGGAAAACTTGGATATATTTCCTCAGGAATAAATATGAAGTCTTTAACACGTTTAAAGAGTTTAAGGATCTTGTTGAGAATCAAACAGAGAAAATAATTAAGGTGTTGAGGATAGATAATGGTGGAGAGTTCTGTGGGAATGAATTTGAAGAATTATGTAATAAGTATGGTATAGCAAGACAAAATAATACTCCATATACACCTCATCGGAATGGAGTTGCAGAAAGGATGAACATGATGCTGATGGGAAAATCAAGGTGCATGCTCAGTGGTGTCGGGTTAGGGAAAGAATTCTGGGTAGAGGCAGTGGGTACTACATGTTATCTGGTCAATAGGTGACCCTCATCAACGTTGGATGAAAAGACTTCACAAGAGGTATGGAATGGTAAGGAACCTTCTATCACACATCTGAAGGTATTTGGCTGCGATGCATATGTTCATGTTCCAAAGGAAAATAGGAGTAAGCTAGATAAGAAGGCTGAAAAATGTATCTTTATTGGATATAAAGATGGTCTCAAAGGTTATAATCTTTGGAACCCAGGAACTAAGAAGGTAATGTATAGCCAAGATGTGGTATTTAAATAAATGAAGGATGTTGTTAAACATGAAGTCCTACCAAGTAAGGAAGAACCAAAGAAAATAGAGTTTGATTTAAAGGATGATGAATCAGACACTACATAAGAACATGAATAAGAAGAAGAAGATCCTCATACTCCAGTATTGAGGAGATCGGATCAAGAAATAAGGCTACCAGAAAGGTATAGTCCATCTGATTTCCGTTCAAATTTTGCTTTGTCTATTACTAATGATGATCCTAGAACTGTCAGGGAGGCAGTGGATTCAGAGGATAGAAATCTCTGGAAAAGGGCCATGGAAGAAGAAATGTCATCTTTGGATAAGAATGAGGCTTGGGATCTAGTGGAGTTTCCAACTGGAATAAAGCCCATTGGAAGCAAATGGGTATTTAAAAAGAAGTTGAATGTAGAAGGAAAAGTGGAGAAATACAAAGCTCAGTTAGTAGCAAAGGGTTATTCCCAGGTTGAGGGAATTGATTTTGGTGATATTTTTTCTCTTGTTGCCAAGTTAACCTCTATAATATTTATGTTATATGTTGCTGCTGCATTTGATTTTGAAGTAGAAAAGATGGATGTGAAGACAACATTCCTGCATGGGGATCTGGAAGAAGAAATCTATATTAAGCAACCAGAAGGTTATGTTGTGAAAGGAAAGAAGGAGCTGGTATGCAAGATGAAAAAGTCCCTATATGGTTTAAAACAATCACCAAGGATGTGGTATCAAAAATTTGATACTTATATGCTGGGAATTGGCTTCACAAGAATCAAAGAGGATCACTGTGTGTATTTTAAATTAATTGGTGATCATTTGATTTATTTGGTCTTGTATGTGGATGACATGTTGCTGATAGGAAACAACAAGGAGATTATCCAGGATGTGAAAACTCAGTTGTCCTCTAAATTCGACATGAAGGATCTCAATGCTTCAAATTTCATTTTAGGCATGGAAATTAAAAGAGATCGAAAAAGGAGGAAACGTTGGTTGAATCAGAGAAAATATGTCGAGACAATATTGCAAAGGTTTAATATGAAAGAATGTAAACCGGTCAAGGTTCCTATTCCTGTTGGTGTAAATTTATCTGCGGATCAGTGTCCCAAGACACATGAAGAAGAGGAGGACATGTCTCATGTTCCATATGCGAGTGCATTTGGAAGCTTGATGTATGAAATGGTCTGTACTAGACCGGACATTGCACACGCAGTGGGAGTTTTGAGCAACTATATGTCAAAACCAGGGAAGGAGCATTGGACAACAGTAAAAAGGGTTTTCAGGTATTTGTGTGGCACTTCTAGCTATGGATTGTGCTACGAAGGAAGAATGGAATTGGACAGAGTGGTGGATATACATGGATTTGTGGATGCAGACTGGGCTGGAGATCTAAATCGTAGGAGATCTACAAGAGGGTATGTGTTTAACCTGTTTCAAGGAGAAATAAGTTGGATGAACAAAAGACAGGTTGTAGTGGCACTTTCAACTACAAAAGATGAATACATGGTAGCCACTGATGCAAGTAAGGAAGTAATATGGTTATAAAGACTATGTTCAGGTATTGGGTTGGTTCAACAAGCTGTAAGGATAGAGTGTGACAGTCATAGTGCAATTTTTTTGGTGAAGAACCTGGCTTATCATTCAAAGACAAAGCATATTGATGTTCAAAATCACTTTGTGAGAGACATGATTGAAGAAAAGAAAGTATTACTGATGAAGGTGGACACTTTGAAGGATTTTTTAGACTCATTAACAAAATCTGTGAGCACTGAGAAGTTCTCTTGGTGTAGAGGATCCATGGGCATTGCTGCCCTAGATTGTTCACTATGTGATCCAGGTGGATCATCTCAAAATTCGATAGATTTAAAGTATTCAAATGGAAAAGTAAAGTTTACAAAGTGGAAGAGATCATCAACAACTTTTCGGTGATGTTCATTTCAGGAAAAACGACCTCCATATGACAAAGATATGAGCAATGAAAGTTTTGTCAAAGATGGTTTAAATGGTTAAAAAATGGTTAAAAAAAGGATTAAATATGATTTGGTTTAAAAAAAAAAGGGGTGGTAAAGGGCCTAGCCCTTGAGCTTTCCAACACCAAGGCCCCTTGGTATTAAAACCATAACATAAATCTAAATGTCAAACTATAATAGCCAAACACACCATAATGGGTTTAAAATCATATAAAACATATGTTTAAAACATAGTGCGCCCAAAATATTTGTTGGAACTATACCATGTTACATATATTAAAACCAAAGTCGCGTGCCATAATATATAATAAACCATACCATATATATATTACACCAAAAATCACGCATATATTAAACCATGTTATATAACAAATTGCGCCAAGGAGGGGAAGCCCGCGGGTTTGACCCCGGGACTTCCGCCCCCATAACAAGACCAATGCACCACCGCCATGGGATGTGGCAGGGAATGGCGCATTAACCTTAAGAAGTGAACCGATGTGAGGGATTTTGGAGGGCACGTGGACCATAGCTCACGCCCCCCAAAACTATTATTTTTTTATTATTTAAATGGAGCATGGGCATGCATCCCGAGGAGGAAGAATGAGTTTTGATGCAGGCAGAGACATGCACGCAGATCGAGGTGATGCTGCATAGTGAACGAAGTGAATTTACACGTAGACTGAGGTGGTATTTTCATGCAGTTTGAGGTGGTACAAAATTGGCACGCATCCCGAGGCCATACGGACTGTACAATCAGGGGCAAATTGGGAATAGTGCCAAAAAGGGCATTCAGAGTCCAGTTTCATAAATATATCGAGTTTATACTCAAAATTCTCAATTTTTCACAAGGATTCCAGATCCAACTTCAGTTTTTGCATTCAGGCATCCAGGCAGAAAAGTGCTCATAGAACCTTCCCGATAAACAAAAAGGTATCCATATTTATACTTAAAAGTCTCAGAATTTCCTCTTGCAACTGTTGTTGAAGTATGTTACTGTATATGACAGAAAGAACTCAAAATCCACTTTGTAATCATTTGAATACTTAATCTATCGGCCTTCCCATTTGGAAAGTGGCCCAGAGAGGTAGCCAGGAAGTCTGGTGAACTCCGTTACCAATTCTTGCTCTTAGATAGTATGCTTACATGTTTATGTGTTGATGAATGTTCTTTAATTTTGCATTCATAAAGATGGTTAACAATTAAGAAATTCACATACAAGTAATGGTTAAAGATCAAGTAAAAATTTCAGATCACTATGTAACCCTATAACCCCCTGTATGCAAAAAAAACAACAAGTGGGAGAATGTTGGGTATGTGTTATATTTTTTCGGGTCCATATTTTCCGGAACCGCATTTTTCGGGAACGCATTATAATTAGGTGGTTTTTCAGCACATGGTTTCTTTGTCGATTGTTTTCTATTTCCAGTTAAGGAATTAGGGTTTTGGACTAATCCAGGTCATTGGGTTAGGGTTTTGGATGCCACTGGCTCCTATATGTATTTTGTATTGTAAACATTGTAATGCAATGAATGAATATAGAATATGTTGGTTTTCCCAGTTTGGGTTTCCAAGGGAAAAATCTATGTGTAATGTTTGTATTTTCCATTGTATCTTTTCTATTCTTTTCTAAATATCTCTTTACAGTTGATATTGTACAAGGTTAGGATTTACAAGGATTACTGGTAGATCCATCCAAGACCACCAATATAGTTGATCTACCCCCTCCCACAATAGTTAAACAGCTACGCATTGCATTGGGACACACAGGCTACTACAGGAAGTTCATTAAAGGATATGCTTAGATCACAACACCCATGGAGAAGATGTTGAAGAAGGATTGTCAGTTTAGTTGGACTGAAGAATGCCAATAGAGCTTCGACACACTGAAAGAGAAAATGGTTACTGTGCCCATTTTGGTTTTTCCAAACTGGACGCAGGAGTTTCATGTACATGTCGATGCATCTTCTATTTATCTAGGCATTGTGTTAGTGCAACCAGGAGAAGGAGATATTGACCACCCGCTAGAATTTGCTAGCAGGAAGCTATCAATTGCTGATATTAACTAAACCACCACTGAGCGAGAGGGTTTAGCTATGGTGTACGCACTGCAAAAATTTCGCCACTATTTGTTGGGAGGACACTTTAAAATGTTTACTGATCACTCCATGCTGAAATACCTAGTCAACAAGCCAGTGTTGGGGGGAAGAATATACATATGGCTTCTGTTATTCCAGGAGTATGAATTTGAGATCATAGTAAAACCAGGAAGAATGAACAAGGGTCTTGAACACTTGTCGAGGTTGGAACATGGAGAAGAAGCCCCTAGTTTGGAGGATACACTACCAGATGCACAACTACTATCCATTAGAAATATCGATGATCACTTCGCAGAAATAGTCCAGTTCTTGTCAATAGGAATGACACCTAGTGAGTATACAATTCCATAGAAGAAACATCTAGTGGTGCACACTGCAGACTTTTCACTTATAGACGGTTAGCTATACAATATGAGACTAGATGAGATCTTGCGAAGATGTGTTATGAAGGCAGAACACCCGCTGATCCTCACAAAAGATCATGAAGGCATCACAGGAGGACATTATGCAGGGAAAGCAACTGTCCAGAAGGTCCTGAGAGCTAGCCTTTGGTGGCCTACCTTACACAAAGATGTTAAAGACTATTCTAGAGCCTGCGATGTATGCCAAAGGGTTGGGAAACCATCCAGAATAGATGAAATGTCGTTAGCACCACAACTGACCCTACAAGAATTTGAGAAATGGGCCATTGACTTTGTTGGACCTATAAATCCACTAGGAAAGCGTACAGGAACAAGATACATCATCACTGTGATAGAGTACTTGACTAGATGGGTCGAAGCAAGAGAAGTCAAGGACTGTAGTGAAACTACAACTACGTGCTTCATATTTGATGACATCATAACCAGGTTTGGATGCCCAAAGATGCTCATGAGCGATCAAGGAACACATTTCATAAATAAAATAATTGAAGCCTTGACTGAATAATTTACAGTCCACCATCAGAAGAGCACACTGTACCACCCTCAAGAAAATGGGACAGTTGAAGCATTCAACAAGATTTTGGAAACAACACTAACCAAGATATGTTGCATGAATAAGGATGATTTGGATTTAAGAGTACCATCAGTATTATGGGCCTATAGAACCACTTGCAAGAAGCTGACAATGCAGACCCATTTCAAGTTGGTCTATGGTCTTGAAGTTGTTGTTCCAATGGAGTATTTGGTACCAAACCTGAGAATTGTTTCCTTTACAGGTATGGATGATACTGGATCTGTTCAAGAGAGACTTGCGCAGTTGGTCAAACTTGAGGAAGATAGATTCATTGGAGGATTCCATCAGCAAGTACAGAAGGAAAGAGAGAAGGCCTATCATGACAGGCACATCAAGAAGAAGGAATTTAGACAAGGAGATCTAGTGTTGTTTTATGAAAACAAGTTCATCAAGCATCTTGGGAAGTTCATAATGCATTGGCTCGGGCCATACAAGATCTCTTATGTCACAGAAGGAGGAGATGCACAGTTAAAGACGTTAAAAGGTGAATGGAAGGAAGAACTAGTGAATGGGAGTTGGCTGAAGTTGTACTATGACAACCAACTGCCTTGCAACTCTCAATAGAAGCATGAAGACAAGGGTCTAGGTACCAGGTGCAGTTGAAATTGGGTACCAGACACAAAAAAGATATTCTACACAAGGAGGAAGAGGAGGCATAAAGTAGAAAGAAAAGGATGCACTATGCAGTCCGAAGTTAAAGTACAACAGAATAGTCAGATCAAAGTGCCTCAAGACAAGTCACAAGTGAGTGTTGGGGGCCTGTTGTCCCTTGGTTATGGAAGGAAGTGAAGAACAAAGAAGAAAAGGGAAAAATCAAACTTCGCGGAAGACACAGTGATTGATACTGGGTCGAAGTGAGAAAAAGAGCAGAAAAGATGGAGCAAAGCTTGCGAAAGAAATCCGTTGGATGAGGAGATCGAGGATGATAGATAAGCAAGGAAGAAGGATCGTGGATGACTTAGAAAGAGGAAAAATCCACCATTAGATGCTTTGGAGTACCGCACGAGAAGGAAGGAAAGAAAGGCTGGCGAAGCCCTAAAAACACGGGTCAAGTTGACCTAGGGTTTTAAACACCTAGGGTTTTGGTATCTAGAATTTTTGACACTTAGGTTTTGGCCTAAGGATGTCAGTGAATGATTGTAAAGTATAAATAGAGGTCTAAATGATCAGGGGATCAAATGTTTCTCAAAAATTCAAAGTGCTCAGAATCACTTCAAATCGAATGAGAGCGTAGGCCTCGTCGTTGCGAACCCAACACAACTGGTTTCGTCGCAAACAGACATCGGGAATGAGAGATATCACGATCTGTTCGGATTTTCAAACAGGCAAAAAAAGGATGCTGACTGTGCAGTCCATATAGGCTGACGTGGCAGGAGACCGTACGACCGTATGCTGATGTGGCATGTGACGACGTTGTATTTTTTGATTGGCAGATGTGGTCGAATTGTGATGTGACACGTGGCATCATTTTTGGTCATTGGTATGGTGCCACGTGGCTTAGTCATGGGCTGCCACGTGGCACCCCTTTATTGGCTATTGGTTTGTTATTTAAAATTTTATGGGGTCTGTGGGGGTCGAACCCCAGACCTCCCCACCGGTGTAAATCCTTAACAAAGTCCGCCCGACCAATACGCCCACACATTGTTGCTTACCATATAACCATTTGCATTTTATTTAAGTTCAAACTTTTGTATATGTGGGCGGGGGTCGGGCTGGGGCTTAGCCCCAGCCTGTGGTCTTTTGTGTTACACCATGTGACCACTTACTATACGGTGGGCATACACGGGAATGTATTTCAAATGGATCCCTCGGTCACATTTCCGATACATACGACCATACCCTCCGTTGGTGCGTGTGCGGGGTTATTCAAATGTTTAAGCCCATGGTTATATGTGTGATCGCATGCGACCACAACATGGAGCGCGGGGGTTTGAAACGGTTGGGTTCTTTTGCTAGCGCGAGGTCATATCATGGACCCATGTGCCTGAGAGCTAGGCGGTTAGGGGCTGGCACGCCCATAACCATCCTACAGTTTGCACCGTTTACACGGTTGCGTTTGGTGCCAGGTTTTTACTCTTTAAATGGCGTGCGTGCTAGGTTGAATGAACAAGGGTGCAATTTGTATATGTAGAGACAACAAGATTGAAGAGGGGACTTCCAGGAAGCCTAACTTCTTCTTTTTTTGGCCAAACGAGGTGCCGAAAAATCCCACCTAGGGGTTTTTGGACACTCTGAAGCCATTGGAGCAGTCTGTTGGTCATTTTGAGCATTGTAAAGCATGTTTTTGAGCAATTTGAGAAATTAATAATAATGATCCATTGGAAGCTGGACCAGGAGATGTAGCCCAAGAGAGGGGTGAACTCCTTTATCATTTGATGTGTTTATGTGCTTATGTTCATTGATTATGCTGTTGTTTATTTGTGTCTTAAATGAGTAAATCCTATTAATAATGTATTGCAAAGTTGATCCATTTGCTTTTAACACATAAACTTTACTTGCAAATATTTTCAAGATTTCAAGTCTTCTTCATTTTTAGATCAAGTTGGTATCAGAGCACTGGTTTTTGAAGACTTGATTATTTTTCAAGTGTTTTGTTTCTGATGCTCACAAGGTTGAAACTCACAAGAGGAGAAGGTCAACTTGTGGATCCAAGTTCTCGTCCTTCAAGGAGGAAGCATATACAATCACCGCAAGTTTCAAGGAGGCATTCACCAAGTATGGCTCATGAAGAAAGTCATGAACGTGTTCTTGCAGAAGATGAAGATCTCAGAAAGGTTGTCATGGAAATGAGAGAGATGATGAAGATCTTGATGGAAAGGAATGCATTGTTGCAAGGTGAAGGATCCAACCCTTCAAAGCATAAGGGAGACAGTGGTGATAAAACTCCAAATGGAAATGGAGGGAATGGTGCTTCTCCACCACCCTCTCCTCCATCTTCTTCTTCTTCTTCT
>ML783447.1:54052-89442 GCA_009831015.1 Picea engelmannii
AAGCAAACCTTATTTCTGAAGAAACTATTAAGAAATTAAAGTTGGAAACAATTCCACATCCTAATCCATACCCTCTTGGTTGGATATGTGATAATGCTAAGTTACAAGTAACAAGAAGGTGTAAACTTAGGTTTGCTATCACTGCAAATTTCGTTGATGAGGTAGAGATTGATGTTATTCCATTGGATATCTGTGGTATTGTGTTGGGAAGCCCGTATTTGTACGATAGGAAAGTTATTTTTCATCGTCATGAGAATAAGTATCATTTGTTTAAAGATGGAGTTGAGTACATTGTTAGAGCCCATACAAAGAAGATGAATCTATCACTTATAAATACGGGACAAATGAAGAGATTAGTCAATGCTAGTAAGAATTTTGTTCTCTTAATGATCAAACCTAAAGAAGATATTGAAATCGAAGCATTTCAAGGTTGTGATACAAAGTTGAAATACGATTTACATGAAGTTGTTACTCAGTATGATGAAATGTTTAAAGAACCTAAGGGATTACCTCCGAAAAGGGGAGTCCAACATGAAATTCAATTGCAACAAGATAGTCCTCTTCCAAACATTGGTATGTATAGAATGTCAGTTATGGAAAATGTTGAGATTAACAAATTCAAGAGTTGCTCGACAAAGGGGTTATTGTACCAAGTTCATCGCCATGTGGATCTCCAATTGTGTTAGTTCCAAAGAAAGATGGTACGTGGCATATGTGTGTTGATTTCAGGGCTTTGAACAAAATTACAGTTAAGAATCGTTATCCTCTTCCTAGAATTGATGATTTGCTTGATCAATTAAAAGATGCCAAATATTTCACTAAGTTAGATTTGAGAAGCGGATATCATTAGATCAGAATTGTCGAGGGAGACACATGGAAGACAACTTTCAAAACTAAGCAAGGTCTGTTTGAATGGATGGTAATGCCTTTTGGACTTTGCAATGCACCTGCTACTTTTATGAGAGTTATGAATGATGTCTTAAGGCCTTTTCTGGATGATTGTGTTATTGTCTACTTGGATGATATTTTTATTTTTATCAAATCTCATGAAGAGCATATTAAACATGTGAAACAAGTTTTGGATGTTTTGAGAAAAGAACAGTTGTTTTTGAAATTGTCCAAATGTGAATTTGGAAAAACTTCACTTATTTACTTAGGGCATATTGTTGGTGGAGGTGAATTAAAAATTGATCCCTTCAAGGTCAAAGTCATTTTGGAATGGTCCAAGCCCAGCAATGTGACAGAGGTAAGAAGTTTTTTGGGAGAAGCCCAATATTGGAGGACGTTTATCGCTAACTTTTCTTCCATTGCAGCTCCATTACATGTTGTGACAAGTGTCAAGCAAGTTTTCCAATGGGGAGGCAAGCAAAAGAAGGATTTTGATACTTTGAAAGAGAAGATCAGTTCAGCGCCTGTTCTTGCACTTCCAAATTTAAGACAACCTTTTGAAATCCAAATAGATGCAAGCAATTATGCAATGGGAGTAGTTTTGCTACAGTATGGTAAGCCCATTTGTTTTCATTCTGAGACTTTTAATGGTGCCGTGATTAATTATCCTACTTATGATAAGGAATTTCATGCATTGGTTCAAAGTGTAAAAAAATGGAAACATTATTTGTTGGGTAAAGAAACCATTATTCACATCGATCATCAACCATTGCAATACTTACAATCACAGACAAAGCTACAACAAGCTAGGCACTTCAGATGGATGGGTTTTCTTCAAAAATTTCACTTGGTTATCAGGTATAAGAAGAGCATTTATAACAAAGTCGCTGATATGCTTTCAAGGCCTATTATTAGTGCTTCAGTTATTCTTAAGCATAGTCCTATCATGCATGAAAGTTATGTGGAGCAATATGCTTTGGATACTCACTTCAAATAAGTATATGAAACTTTGTGCCATTCTAACCATGTTGAAGAATTGTATTACCATGTGCATAATAATCTTTTGTATCATCTTGACAAGTTGTGTATTCCATAGGGGGAAAGAATCAACATTATAAGAGAAGCGCATTCTTCTCTTATTACTGGTCATTTTGGTGTAGGCAAGACAATGGCTAATTTGCAAAGGTACTTCTACTGGCCTAAAATGAATGAAAGTGTTTCAAGATATGTTCGAGGATGTTCATTATGTGCCACAAGTAAACCTAGCAATCGAAAGTTGGGTTTTTATACTCCACTTCCACTTCCTTCTCGACCTTGGGAAAGTATTTCTATGGACTTTGTAGGTGGTTTACCTATGTCGAGACGAAATCATGATTATCTTTATGTTGTGGTTGATCGATTTAGCAAAATGTGTATTTTGATGCCTTGTACTAAGAAGGTTACAGCTGAACAAACGACACAAATGTTCTTTCAAAATGTTTGGGTGAATTTTGGATTGCCTAAGTCCATTATTTCTGATCGGGATTCTCGATTTGTTGGAAGTTTTTGGTCGAGTTTATGGGCACTCATGGACACCAAACTTAAAAAGAGCACAACTTTTCATCCGCAAACAGATGTTCAGACAAAGGTGGTAAATCGAACAGTGGTGCATCTTCTTTGTGCTTATTGCAGCAAGCATCCTAAACTTTGGGATGAGCATTTACACTACATTCAACATGCGTACAATCGAGCTAAGCACTCTTCGACTCAAACGTCGCCATTTGAAGCATGTTTTGGATATTTGCCCAAATCTCCTTTAGATTTTATCTTTGGGAAAGATATTGCTATCGATGGTCAATATGGCATTGATGGGGCAGAAAAGTTCATTGAACAAATTCAGTCGATACATCAAGTGGTGCAAGAGCAGTTGGAAAAGAGTCAGGCCAAGTACAAAATGAGACATGATAAGCATCGTGTTGATCACAGTTTCCGAGTTGGAGATGAAGTTTGGCTTTACATCAGTAAGGAGAGGCTTAAAGGAGAAGGTAAAAAGTTGAAACCGATTCGATATGGTCCTTTCAAGATTATCGACAAGATTGGTAACAATGCCTTTCATTTAGATTTGCCTCTTTATATCCAAATGTATGCAGTCGTTAATGTTGAGAATTTGAAATTGTATGAACCTCCGTTGATTGATGATCATGGAGAGCATGTTCAGATTCCTTCTATAGATGATTTTTCCCCAGAATATCTTACAGAACTACATGAAGACACCATCCTTGACAGGATAATGCGAACTTCAAAACGAGGAAATGTGGAGTTTCTTCGAGTTGGTCTTAAAGGAACAAATCCAAGAAAAGCCAAGTGGATTGAGGTTGGAAGGGTGAGGGAACTATACCCTCATCTTCACATAGACTGAAAATAGTCTTTTGGAGGTCCAAAATCTTCCCAATGGGGAGGTGTGATCAGGGGATCAAATTTTGCTCAAGCATTCAAAGTGCTCAGAATCACTTCAAATTGAACGAGAGCGTAGGCCTCATCGTTACGAACCCAACGCAACTCATTTCATCTCAAACGGACGTTGGGAGCGAGAGATTTCACGATCTGTTCGGATTGTCAAACAGGCAAAAAAAGGACGCTGACTGTGCAGTCCGTACAAACTGACGTGGTAGGAGACCGTACGACCGTACGCTGATGTGGAATGTGATGACGTAGTATTTTTTGATTGGTAGATGTGGTCGAATTGTGATGTGACACGTGGCACCATTTTTAGTCAATGGTATGGTGCCACGTGGCCTAGTCATGGGCTACCACGTGGCACCCCTTTATTGGCTATTGGTTTGCTATTTAAAATTTTATGGGGTTCGTGGGGGTCGAACCCTAGACCTCCCCACCGGTGTAAAGCCTTAACAAAGTTCGCCCGACCAATATGCCCACACATTGTTTCTTACCATATAACCATTTGCATTTTATTTAAGTTCAAACTTTTGTATATGTGGGCGGGGGTCGGGCTGGGGCTTAGCCCCAGCCCATGGTCTTTTGTGTTACACCATGTGACCACTTACTATACGGTGGGCACGTGCGGGAATGTATTTCAAATGGAGCCCTCAGTCACATTTCTGATACATATGACCATACCCTCCGTTGGTGCGCGCGCGAGGTTATTCATATGTTTAAGCCCATGGTTATATGTGTAATCGCATGCGACCACAACAGGGAGCACGGGGGTTTGAAACGGTTGGGTTCTTTTGCTAGCCTGAGGTCATATCGTGGACCCATGTGCCTGAGAGCTAGGCGGTTAGGGGCTGGCGTGCCCATAACCGTCCTACAGTTCACATCGTTTACATGGTTGCGTTCGGTGCTGGGTTTTTACGCTTTAAATGGCGTGTGTGCTAGGTTGAATGAAAAAGGGTGCAATTTGTAGATGTAGAGACAACAAGCTTGAAGAGGGGAATTCTAGGAAGCCTAACTTCTTCGTTTTTTGGCCAAACGAGGTGCCGAAAAAGCCCAGGTAGGGGTTTTTGGATGCTCTGAAGACATTGGAGCAGTCTGTTGGTCATTTTGAGCATTGTAAAGCACGTTTTTGAGAACTTTGAGAAATTACTAATAATGATCCATTGGAAGCTGGACCAGGAGATGTAGCCCAAGAGAGGGGTGAACTCCTTTATCATTTGTTGTGTTTATGTGCTTATGTTCATTGATTATGTTGTTGTTTATTTGTGTCTTAAATGAGTAAATACTATTAATAATGTGTTGCAAAGTTGATCCATTTTCTTTTAACACATAAACTTTACTTGCAAATATTTTCAAGATTTCAAGTCTTCTTCATTTTTAGATCACTAAAGGGCCTAGGTTGTGTTGGTACTTTTGGGTTGATGTATTGCTTTTGTTACTGTTGAGTTGGTCGGGAGAAGAGTATTGTGAGAGAGAGAAGTGTTGGGTACAAGATCCTTCTGGGTTGTAAGATCTTCACCTGGGTGCGAAGATCAACCCTGCAGCTGGGTTCGTAGGGAGAGGACATAAATATAGGAGAAGAGAAGATCTACTAGCTTAGAGTGTAGAAAAGAATTGTATTCTTTACATCAATATAATATAGCACAGTTCTATGGATGTAACCCTAGGGAGAGGGTGAACCACATATATTTTGTGTTGTGTATGATTGGTATTTTGTATTTGTACTTCATATACTATTATTGCATTGCTAAGGTAGATCTGATAGATGCATGGAGTAGATCAAGGTGAAAAGTGATATATGAATGTTGTGTTGTTCCTGTGTTAGATCCACTTGATATTCCCCTTGGTTGTAGACATCTCTATCCTGCAACCCCCTCATAGCTGCTTCAGGTGAGACTGCATCTGCTTCACAGGTGTTGCCGAAAGGGCCAATAGCTAGGGCTTGTTGGTGCTTTCTTGGAGCTGAACCCTGGGTCTCCCCCTATGCCAATAGTCTTCTCTTCCTTATGGTCACTCACCCTCCAGGCCCAGGCTCAGGCATCCCCTTCTCTGCTATACAGTCCCTCGAGTGATCCATCTTTCCTTTCCAAGGTTTTATTGCACAAAAATAATTCCAAAGACTCTATCGAGTCTTACATTCGAGACGTCCCTCAGACTTGCTCTACTGAGGCATCCCTTCGGCTTGTGTTACCTCAACAAAACATATTCTAGGTGATCATGGCTTAACATAGGGTTATCATGGCTCAACAATAGCCATTTTTCATGCTTTTACAGCTTGACAACCTTCCGACTCAACTAAAGTTAGGGATGAAGGTTACTCTCCTTCTCCCGGTACCGTAATAGATAGGGACAAAGGTTACTCTCCTTCTCTCGATATTGTAATAGATAGGGATGAAGGTTACTCTCATTCTATTGGCATAGAAATAGTTAGGGATGAAGATTACTCTCCTTCTCCCGACTCAATCATAGATAGGGATGAAGGTTACTCTCCTTCTCCCGAGTCCGTCTCTATTTCATGTGATTGGATTATACTCTTTCTCACAGTTCTCCCTTGAACCCAAGAGATCAATTTATCATTTCTTCACTTCTTCGCATATATTTCCATTTCACTTGTATCACAGGTATACAAAAATTCATGACACATCATAAAAAAAAATTAAATTCAAAATTTTATTGTAAATCTGTCACCTACAAATTTCCAATTCCACATTTGATTTTCATATTGGTTCCACACAAGAACCAGGTTCATAATTATGGAACTTTCCTTCTCACAACGGTTTTTCTCAGCAGGCAATTGGTCTTCCTTATGGGCTTACAACACTTCCATATCCAAGACCCCTTTGCTTCCTACACTTTTAAATTCAATCAACAAAAGAAATCATTAGCTTTTCCATGAACATAATTTTTTATCGCACCTTTACAACGTCATCACAACAATTTCAGAATTGTGCATACTAACAATCAAATTCACTTTCTCAAAAAGGAAATACCATTCCTTGCAGTTTGGCTTAGCAGGAAAATGGTCTTCCTTATGGGCTTACAACATTGCCATATCCAATACCCTTTTCCTCCCGCAGTTCATTCTTTACACAACCAAACAAACTATTAGTCTCTCATGCATCCATGTATATATATATATATATATATATATATATATATATATTCAAAACCATGCATACTAACAATTCATTACATCTATAATAACATGAAAAAGGGAATCCCAATCCTTTCCTATGCCTGATTTCAACATGTCAAACCTTTCAAAATGTAATTCAACATTTCAAAGGATTTAACAAATGTGCCAATATTCATGGACACATTCATTCCCAATGCACCCTTGAATTGATTTCAAGTTTGTCACACTTTATGACAGGTTCTTGGCCATGGTGTGTTGGAATTTAACCAACCTTTTCATCATATGGATTATTCATTTTCATTCATTCTTACAACAAGACTATACTTCCTGCTATAATCCAATCATGATCCCAAATCAGTACACATGAAACTCAAAAGTTTCACATGAATG
Source organism: Picea engelmannii (assembly GCA_009831015.1). Classification (NCBI taxonomy): domain Eukaryota; kingdom Viridiplantae; phylum Streptophyta; class Pinopsida; order Pinales; family Pinaceae; genus Picea; species Picea engelmannii. The sequence goes on from ML783447.1 coordinate 60,900, forward strand.
CCTTTAATAATTATTCCTTCATTAATAACTAGGGTGTCAACACTCATGGCCACCCAAATTCATTTTCCTTAATACCTCTATAACTTAAGTAGATTACTGGAAGGTCCTCCTTCCGATCTCCACAATAGATATGAGCCGTATGATCTTATCATATGACTGGCGTCTGATCCATTAAATCTAGTGGATCTTGAAGTCAATGTGATGAATGAGATCGATTTTCTTACAATGAACGGCTTGCGTTCATCTCCTCCACCAGGTTCTTTATTATCCCGATTCGATTAGGGTTTTCTTTCACAATCCTCACGATCTCGATCTGTAGCTGATTGAAGGGATTTATATGATCTCTTAGTAAAGGTTTTTGATCTTTTGAGTCAACATAGATCATTTGGTTCAGATGCTTCTGCATAATAAACTCAATATTCAATTCCATAGGTTCACACCTCCATCATTTGGGTTCTCCTTCCCGAATCATACCCTACTTGGGTATCCATGGCATACAACTTCCCTTTCAAAATTTCGTGCATAACATGAGACAATAAAATATTTCATAAGAGGTTCTTACCAAATCCATTCATACCATGTGCCACATAGGCATGAATATATTTATATCGGTTCTTGGCTGCTAGAACCCTCATCCACAGTGATTTATGGGGAATTTTACAACCCCGTCAACAACCCCTCAACCATAGCTTTCTCCTGGTCATCCTCTGCTTAAGGTTGCCCATCATTGGAAACTGTCTTCCTCAATATCTCCAATTCCTTTCTATACATAGCATGCATCATCATAGTCACAATTACATTAGTTGTAATATTAAACCAAATTCATGTATCATAACATTCAAATTCATAAAACATCTTCAAAATTCCCTAGCATATCTTTATGCACTTCATCACATTATTCTCAAATGTTTCCAGAAGTGTGACACAAACATATTTCGATTGTATCTTCAACAATACAATCCTTATCACTATGGTGTCAAAACCATTTTACTTTCATTAGCGTACCAACTTTCTCATCCAAGAGAAAACATAATACTCAGCAAGGAGAGAATTGAGGACTCTCCCCTTCTTCCAACTCTTTCTACACCATCTGGGACTTTTCATCCCAGTCGAGTTATCTCTAAGGCCTACCTTCCTTTTCTTAATCATGGCTTCAACCAATCCTATTCAGTTAAACATACTCATTTATTCATTTAATCATACTAAGGGTTTTACTTGCCTTTTACCAACTATACTGGTTTCCACAACTGCTCTTTTAATCCTACGACTATGTTAAACAATTTAGGGTTCTTAGGGTGAGGAAAGTGTTCCTCCTTTTTTTTTTTCCTTTTACTTATGCAATCTACTTCATATTGTGATCTTTCTTCTCTTTTCCTAAGATTCCTTGGGTTAGGCTCATCCTAACTCTTAGGATACATCAACATGATTTAATATCAAAATATTTTTCCCATAATGAATCATGAACCTGTGCATCCTACATGTTACCATTCATTTATCATAATGGTCAATATTCATTATTAGTCTTCTATTCATTACATGATATTTTTCAAAATGTAATTCAGGATTCTGGTATTTATGTATGTGTGTGTGTGTGTGTGTGTGTAAGCTTGTGGCTCACTACTTAATTCTCAGCAGTCATTAAGGTTGTGACTTTTTTTTCCTGACATAGTATTCACACAGTTCCTCCACAGGGAACTCCTTCATCATGCAACTTCCTTATTGCATATCCATCACTATTTGTGATGGCCTCAACCTTGAGTTAGATTCAATAGTTTACCAAATATCCCATAAGGAATATAAACATGCATATTTGTCATGTACCCAAATTATGTATCCATACATATTCTCGATAATCCTAAACCTACCTATAGCGGTCATAGGTATGTTTCACAACCCACCTACATCTCTACTTTTAAGATCATTCAACTCAGGATTGTTCACAATCCTTCTCATGTGATTCTCAAAGGCATAATCATTTGCCTCTTATTATGACAACAAAGAATATTTGCTCATTTACCCTTTTTATCTAATTATATTAGTATTTCATGAGGAAAGGGAATACATTCCCCCTCAATCTATTATTTGGAACAAAACTTTCATGACTCTTCAGAATGAAGTCAACCATGCATCCATAGTATTCATTTATTCTGGACAAGAGTAATTCTTTCTTTATATTTCACTCATCAAGGAAACCATATTGTATCGTATAACTATATTCTTACATCATACATGTGCATGACTTTCAAGTTTAATATCATTCATACGTAACTGGTATTAATATCGGGCTTCATATTAGGAAGATCCACAATGCATTAAACCCATGCACTCAAGCATAATTAAACAAAGATAAGTATTCATCATGCTATCTTATTACTTGCACTTTTTCCATGTCATTCACACACATGGACATATCAGGATTCTATATCCTTTTCCCAAGGATCTTCCAATCATCCTTATGATGTATACACATTCATGTATAAGTAGGTGCATCTCTTGCACCTTTTTACCTCATGCATTCTCTTGATAGTTTAATTTCATCATTAGTGTCCTTTAGTTTGAGATTTCAATAACTTACATGACTAATCTCATAGTCATATATCATATTGATGTTGCCTTCTCTTATGAAAATAACCAACCAGGGTCACTTTCCTCTTTATGCGACAACATCTGGCAAGAAAACCTTCTTGCCTCAACATCCATAGGGTTTTACCCATCTCACTTTTCTTTGGTCTTGAGGAGTTATATATTCTGATTTTAATATAAATAAATAACTATAACTACCAGGGATCCTACTTGATCCTATCAGCTTCCTTTAAGCCCACAAAGGTATTAACCATTATATAATCCACCATCATCAGTGCCTGAAGTTCCAACTGCTCTTGCTCAAAAGCATTATTACGAACACCATGTCATCCATCCTTTGGGCTTTATCTTCCCTTGATAGAACCCTTCCACCTTTAGCTATCCACATTCAAGTCTTATTATAAATGTTAATTAGCATATCCCTACTCCGGTAAGAGTAGTTATCACTTTGACAAAGGGATAAATAAATTCTTCTGCTGAAATTCAACAAGAATTTCCAAAATTGCAGGTTCAATCTGCAGTTCTTCTCCTCAAGGAGTAAATGCAGATAACAATACTTCCTTATGTGACTCGTACATGAGCCCAAGAAATCCAAGTGTTGTAACCATTATTTGATACCAATTTGTAACACACCCACAACGGGGTATAATTCTTTTTACTTTTCTTAAAGGACAAATTCTCCATTCATGGTTTCTAATTTGGAAATTCGGGGAACCAGTCCGACCTCCCGGTCAAGGATCCTGTATTATGAAGCCAACCAAATCTTTGAGACCCGGATGGTATCACTATGTAATTAAACACATACCCTTTAGACTTCGGGTGCAAGTCTAATAGTACCGATGACCTTGCCCTTTGCGCTTGTGAAATCTCTAAGTTTGAGCGCTAGCCCCTTTTTGACAAACCCCTCCACATGACCACTCGTAGTGACCACATGTCTAACCAAAATTTGCTTCACAATATCAGACCTCAGGTGTTTTTCTATGGGCCAAACCCATTATTCCTGATTTCCTCTTTCTCGATCAATGAACCCTATGGGTGCTAGCTCCTCCCTCTAGGCCCATTCGATTGTGGCGTTGGGCTATAACCTAGGGACCAACTACCAAGCGCTTCATGATTTCGTGCTTCACGTCTCCCGAGGGAAGTTCACTTCTCTTCTTTGAAGTTCGATATGCAAACTCCCTCCAAGACCCAATCTACGGTCCTCGCTCTACCTTCGATCGACAACTACGATCAAATTGCGAGTTCACGTTTTGGGTTTTTGGATGTGAGCCAACCTTGACTCTTCTGATCCCCGAACTCTCGAAATCTGAGCTATGAGTCTAGAAAACGCTAGTTCCTCCTTTTAACTCCTGATGATATGACCTATGACTATGACCTAGGGCCAAATCTCAAACACTTTAGGATTTTGTGCTTCACGAAGTTGGAAATTAGTTTACTTACATATTTTATAGAAGTCCGATCTCCAAAATTCCGATAGAGTCAGATAAACGTTCCATGGTATTCTATCATCCTACAGTCTAGATCAACTCGCGCGTTCTTACCTCACGATATCTCACAATTCTGCCTTTGAATTTTGTCGATTTGCGAATCAACGAAATGTTGATCTCCTGCCACGTGTCATGTCTCGATGGACAGTTAGGATTGTTACGACTCTCAACTCCTCAAGTATTCTCTGCTTGCCTTCTCCATAGGTTCTTCCTATAAAGTATGTGGATCTCTGCCATGTGTACTTTGAATACAACAGCTCAGAGTCATTTCACACTTCGCCTGTCGCAAAGTTTAGATTTATTTCTCTCAATTCTTCTGATGTCCAAGTCCTTGAACTCTCAGATCTTTTTTCACCTATCAACCTTAACGTTGGATGGTTTTGGCTAGCTTCATAACTTTATGACTTCATAAGTCCACTCTTCTATGCACTTTCAAAGGTTTTAGGCCTCGTGCACTTTCCTTGGGATCCAATGACTGTTGGTCCTTGCTCTCAAATTTGACGACCCAGATATGATCTCTTCTACGCTCGTTCCTCATTATATGGAATTTGATTTGACGGTCCAGGTTCTTCACAGTGCTCTATCCAACAACCTCTTTTTCTCCTCCTCCTAATCTTACGCCTTTTTCCCTGATTTGGAAGATTTCATACATTTCAAAGGATTCAACTTTGAACTACCTTCTACGAGCCCAATGACTTTGGGTCTCATCCGCGTTTCTGAAAATGCTATCTCTCATGAGATTTCAACTTGAAACAAGTTCACCTCTATGCACACTCCTGCATGTGAAAATCACTAAGGCTCATGCACCTTGATTTGATTGGATGACTATCAATTCTCCACATTTTGATCCAACAATGACTGTTGCTCCTCCTCCTGAGATTTTGATCTGCTCCGACTTAGAAGATTTTCTAAGTATTCAAAGGCCTAGATCTTTTCTTCTCCTACGATTCTGTCTCCTTGAATCTCATCGACACTTATGAAAAGTGATATCGCTTCTGAGGTTGATACTTAGGGGATTTCGAATTCCCACACACTCCTTGCATTAATCCGCTCCCGTTAGATTGATGGTCCATGACCTTCCTCGATCCAACAATCCATATTACATTGCAACTTTGGGTTTCAGAAGTTTAATCGCACCAACATGTGATTCTCCTGATGTGCAAACTGTGATCTCGCCAATCCGACAGTCAAGGAGGGTCCCAATAGATCCTTGGATCTATGGTCCAGATTGCATCGTGACTTTGGGTTTCATATTTCAAAGGATCCGTCCCCTTCATGATGATTACCAACATTCATCTAACTTGCAAAGGCTGAAGGAGTTGAGCCGTTAATGCCTGTGCTCCTTCTTCAAATATAACGGTCGTGAGAGACCTCGGATCCTCCCGAAAGGGTCTCATCCGTTCATCTTCCAAATGAAAGGATATTCTCTTTCAATTCTTGAATCTAGTTATTCTTCCTGAGATTGGTTGGCTCTAAAAGGCTTAAGAGTATTGCGCTCTTTCCTTTGAACATAACTCTTGGAAGAATTCTTTCACGCATCGCTTACTTTCATTCCTCAACTCTAGAACTTAAGTAGTTCTCGGTCTTTGTTTTCCTCGTAGAGACCCTGTGTATATCTTCACTATCTCTCCTTAACTTTAATAGATTCCTTCCTCCAAGGGACTCATAATGACTAGGAGGGTAGACATGCGTACATTAAACTCTACCTAAGGTCAGTGAGCTCACAGTTAGTGGCTCTAGGTTAAGACACCACATAACTCCATCATTTATGACAACAAGTCATGTCCAAACCATATAATTTATTACTTTCCTATTTACACAATCAAGAAGACATGAAAGGGATATAGTATAACCATCAATAAATCATGCACATCCCTAAAAACATTCATAGTATATCCAATTTCATTACATAGCTACAACCCAATTTCACAGGGTATGCAAATACTTATCTATTACAGGCTGCATCCAAGTAACTAACTATGGGTGTGTGCCTTTCCACCCAACCATAGGATCAGAGACATTCATTCTTATCACTCTAGCCACCCCCATGCCAAGCCATGATATCACTAGGGAATTTACACCATCTCTCAGAGAGAATCTCTCTCTTTGTCATAGAAACCCTGCGAGGTTTACCAGATGCTTCCTCAGCATCAAGCTCGTGTTCTGGTTCTTCAGGTCATGTTCTTTGCAATCCATTTTGGTTTGCGAAATTCCTTTCGGGATTGCACCATCGTCTGTTGTCTCTTCTCCTGCTATCCACATGTATGTATCTTACCTTCCTTCTGTCAGAAGGAAGCTCAGGTCTATAGTTTTATGTGGTACTTTAGGCTGATATCCCATGCTTCCATTCATGAGGGTGGTTGATTATTCAACCACCAGTCCTCTCGTCATTAACTAATTTCTTTCCTCTAGAGATATCATGGCTCCTACTTCAAGGCTTCACCCCCCAACAATAAGTTATGGGAAATTTAATAATAATACATTTGTATCATCCACATGCCTTATCATGGTAATTCTATTTTATGATTAATTATAAGCTGGGGGAAACATGGATGTTACAAAGGTGGATATAGACCTCAAAATAATCGAAGAGATGATGGAAGAGGAGGTGGAAGACATGGAGAAATAGGAGAATATGAAGTGGAAGAATTTGGATTTCCTATTGAATATCCAAATGAGAATGTTCAGATGAAAAACATTAATCTTTCTTCCTTACCAAACTTTCAAGGTATGGTTTCTGAGGACCCTAAATTTTTTTATTTGAATTTGAAGTGTTATGTCACAGTTATGATTTCTCTCAGGATGCTTAAAAAAGGAAATTGTTTCCAAAAACCTTTAAAGATTCAACATTACGTTGGTTCATGGGTCTAGGAACAAATTCTATTCACACATGGTATGTTATGAAACAAATATTCTTAGAGAAATATCATGACTATTGCACAAATAGTGGTATGAGTGAAAATTTATTCAAAATCTCACAAAAAGAAGTGGAAATTCTTGAATATTTTCTAGATCGATTTTTTTACACTGTAAAAAGAACTAAACAACATACTTTAGATCCTGAAAATCTTAAAGTCAATTTTCTCCGAGGAATAAGGGATGAGTGGATTGATATGATGAATTTGATGGGAAAAGGCGATGTGTCTCACCTAGATTTTCCAGAAATTGGTGACCTAGGTATACACATTTCAAGAGGAAAGAGTAAATCCAGTAAGGTACCTAGAGAAAATATGTATCTAGTTCAAAAGTCAACAACTGGTGGGGTAAGTAGAGCTAAAATTGGAAATTTACTTTAAAACTTGAAAACTGATATCCTTAGCACTTTGAATTTTGAGTTTGATGTTTTAAAAGTAAAAAAAAGAAAGAAGAAGACGAAAATACAACTCTAACAATATTTTGTCCTAAATGTAGAAAGAAGCATGCATCAAGAGAATTCCCACTTGATATTATTTATGTTTGTTGAATTTGTGCAGACAATCATAAGACATAGAATTGTATATCATTGTCTGGATTAAAGTCAAATTTCCAAGGCAACCAATATTTAATTTAACAAATCTGTTTCATAGCACCAAAACACGCATGGAATCCATGAACAATAGGTATGACACAAGACTTTAATCAACAATATAATCCTTACTTTCAACAATTTCCACAACAATCCAACTGGACTCCTCCTATTCCTTGGAAGACATGGCATCCACAACAAACTCCAAACCAATGTTGGAAACAAGGTTGGAGGGGAACTAACAATGGAGCTACATATACCAATCCTTACCCTTCATATCCTACTAAAAAACCATATCCTCCACAATACCCCCCACAAACTTCACAGTCACAACCCCATCCTACCCAACCTCCACAAATTACCCAACCTCAACAATTACAATTACCTTCCACTCAACATCCTCCATGACCTACTCAACTACCTTCTCAACCCAATCATAATCCCAACAATAAAATAGCCCATCCCTCTTACAAAGCTGAGTTACCAAATTTTCCACAATTCCCAACATATGTGATTACTTCATTGGATCTAAATGACATTCATCTTAGATCTGGGAAAGTAATTCAGAAAAATTCTCCAATTATTGAAGAACAAATTGAGGAGGAAAATCGTGATCCACTAATCAATAAAGAAAATGAACAAACTTCTACTTATATAATAGATCAAAATCATCAAAATCAACAAACACAAACACCACCTTTTGTTGAAAGGTTAAATTTGCAGAAACAAATCTTACAACCTGAGTTTGATTTATTAGATGAGTTTAAAAATGTTTGCATCAAGATTCCCCTACTACAAGAAATTAAGGATATTTCTATATATGCCAAAATAGTTAGGGATTTATGCATAAAAAAACAAAGAAGAAACAAAAAATATCCACAAACTGTACAAGTTATTGGAAAATTAGCAGATTTAATGTCTGAGATTTTTTTTATGCAGAAATATAGTGATCCTGGAAGTCCTATTGTACTAATTCACATTAATAATGTTGTTATTGCCAATACATTGATAGAGTTAGGAGAAACAATAAATGCAATGAAAAATAAATTATGGATTCATTACATCTTTCTAATATTCATTATACAATGACTGTTTTTCAATTAGCAGATAGATAAATCATTAAGCTTGAAGGAATTTTAGAAGATGTCATAATTTCAATAGATTTGTGGGAATACCTAGTAGACTTTATGGTTTTAAAACCTAAAACTAATCTGTGTGGTTATCCATTGATATTGGGTAGACCATGGTTATCTACTATTGGTGCATATATAGGGTGTAGATATGGTGATATGAGAATCAAACATGGGGATTCAGAAAATAAATTTCATCTATATCCACCTGCAAAACAAATAAACGAATCTGATATGACACAATATTTTGAATATCATGAAATAGTAAAACCACTTTTTACACTTGAACAAGCTATGAGTTTAAAGGATGATAACATGGAAAATCAGATCATTACTTATATTAATAATTCAGATTTTTCTCTATATCATGGGGGGCATTAGATTCTTACTCATATCTTGAAATGTTTGAATGCCAATTTTATATATCCAATTTTTGATAGTTAATAGGTATCACCTTTGGTAATTGTTCCAAAGAAAAATGGAAAATGGTGTGTGTGTGTGGATAATAGGGAGTTGAATAAATCAACCTTGAAAGATCATTTTCCATTACCTTTCATAGATCAGGTACTAGATACATTAGGAGAAAAAAAATACTTTTCCTTCGTGGATGGTTTTAGTGGTTACAACCAAATTCAGATTGCTCTAGAAGATCAAGATAAGACCACATTCACTTGTCCTTGGGGTACGTATGCATATTGGGTACTACATTTTGGATTATGTAATGCACCTGCAACTTTCCCATGTGTTGTATTGAGTATATTTTCTAACCTAATTCATGATTGTGTATAGGTTTAAATGGATGATTTTACTATTTATGGAAATACTTTTGAGGAAGCATTAGAAAATCTAGAAAAAGTGTTAATAATATGTCAAGAAACAAATTGTTACGAGGATAATATCTCTATGACATTGGGTAAACCAAAAAAGGCAGAATGACACATACAAATCAACTCTAATCCCAAGTATGCTATATAAATGAAATTCTAACAAGACAAGGCAAAGAGCATACCTCTTCTAGATGTTTGATGAAGACCATCATTGAGCATGAAACTCAAATATTTATACTTGAAACTTGTCCTCAAAAACCAATATACACAAGTATATGATGATAAAATATAATATTACCATAATCCATTAACATACATGAAAAATACACCCATGGAATAATAATTCAAATATTTGCAAGATATCAATTGGATGAGAAAAGAGTATTTCTATTAAAATAATTAGCAGAAGTACATAGGTGACAAACTTTTGTAACGACACATATCTGAACCGAGAAAATAATTCCCTTCAGTTGGGCCTCCACCACTTGAATCCTCCACCAAAGTCAAGCTCATATAAAGGAGTCAATGAGGTTCTCCACCAAAAACAAGGAAGAGCTTGGGGGATGAACAAGGATTTCAAACTTTCAAGGAAAAAGGGATGCAGACTCAATATGAAGTGAAATTTCTCCAGAGTGTCTTTGCTCTCAAAGTTGAATTGTTCAATCTCTCAAGGATTGGATATGGCTCAATTTATAACCTTAAAATGGAACTAAATGGATGAATCAGAACACTTCTAGTATATGGAAGGTCAACGATCATGGATCTCGTGACATGGCATGGAAACCTGACATAATTTTTAATTTTGAGCACCAAACCCGATGTACGCAGGATGTAGTGGAGAAAAATGTGTATAATCTTGTTGTATAACTGATAGGGCGCATATATGTGGAAAACATATTTCTTTTTGTCTCTAGAGGGTGCAAAAGGGGACATCAAGTATGCATAGGGAAATGGAAAGGCCATCCAAGAAAGTTGAATGGGGTGAGGAAAAATTTGTTGTAACAAATTCCCCCTAATGTGTGAGGTCAGAGGAGTATCTGCGATGGCCGAAATACATTATAATTTCCATAAGTGGAGTAATGGAGACTCAGATGGAAGTGCTAGTTACCCACGAGAATATTGCAATCCATAATGAATTTTCACACATGGCTACCAATATGAATTACACTGCAGATCCATGTGGAAATATATCAAGTAGTTTTTTATGGCCATAAAAAGGAAATACAAAGAGACCAAATTCCATAGGCTATCATAGTCATGAACAAGGCACAGTGGAATCTAGTATCAAAATTAATCTGAAGATATATGTATACAATGTAGTACAATATGATCTCCCATGATCATTGAATTCATCTGGGTACTAGTCCAATGAAAGATAACAACATATTAGGAATCCTGCTACTATAAGCTGAAGGTATTCTACACTATCCACTGAAGGTGCAAGTCTACATCATGTGATCAGAGGAGTTGAGGTCAAACACAATGATAGTTCGTTTGATTACCGGTCATTAAGGTATATCATTAACAAAGGAGAGACAACCTACTAGTAATGAAAGTAGGTATCAAGGCACCAAATACATTATACAAGTGTGGATAATGGTGTTGAGGTCAAACACTTGAAGAATCCATCAATCAAGATACATTGATGTATTCCCAAATGTCGATGGCTGGAAAAACTACCATTGATGAATTTAAGCCTCTAGTTACTCATAAGACTCTAGGTCTCATTTCCAGAATAGATGAGATTAAATCAATGGAAGGAGACCCGTTGAAAGGAGAGAATTAGGGAATCTCTCATCAGTCACCATGAGGTACAAAGAAATAGCTTGATGATTAGGAGGATCTCGGATGAATAGGATGTTCATGAACCAACGAACCTATGCATCTCTCATATGCACTAGATGCAAGTAGTGCATGAAAGAGACCCTTTGAATAGAAACCAATAATAAATATTCCCGACAAAGGAGAGGAAACCACCAATAAGGCTAATGGAATCCAAGATACTACATGAATCCCAATGTGTGAATAGTTTTCTTGTCATAAAACACAAGGGAAACTGTCTAGTCAACAACCAATGAGGAGATGTCAACTGTTGGGTTCAAGGTTACCTACCCATAATGAAAGTAGGACCAAGGTGCATGGTAGGACTACAACTTCACGTGATTCTGAGATACACTAAGGGTATGGCCGACATGCAAATTCAAGAGTTATGAGAAATGGCTAACACAGGCTTATAGACTTCCTTTGAACAAGAGCATGAGACATATGGATAACTTAAGAAGCATAAATTTGATGATAAAACGTCGTGATGCAGGAGGCATCAAGAAACTCTTCATAAGGACTGAAATAATAGCCAGTCGGAGGAGTAAACTCTAAGTAACAATATCAGCTTCCTAAGGTCATGCTAAACCCAAAATTTGGATGACAGTGGACTCAAAAGTTTATGCTTTGTTCAAAGGCGACACAACTGTTGCCGATATTAGATAATATTATTTTCCCACCCATCTTTTTTTTTTTCATATGCAAAGAAATGTTATGATATAGGAGACGAAATGAGTGTCGCGAGTAAGAAACTAGCTCCAAACAATGGAACATACCTATGGTCAATGAAAGAAAATGCATGCAAGGCATGGACACTCAGGGGGATGTTTCTTCTTAGGGTACAAGGTGTCAAGCTAAAAAGGATGTATAAAAGGCTTTGCTTGGCTAGTGGTGAAAATTGTTGAGGAAAGAGGCTTATAATGAGCGAGAATCGACAATAGGTTCAATACTGCAAGTAGGATGATGGAATGTGATTACAACTTAACTCCAAAGAATGTCCTTTTTCATAGATTTAGTCCCCTAGGACCCAAAAAAAGTATAAAATAATACCCAAGAGAAATATTCTAGCTGATGGTGACTAGAGTACTCATTTTTTGTAAGTAGTCTACTTGGTACGAAAAGGGTTAAACTTACACAAAATAAATGTCCTTTCAAATCCATTTAACGAGTGTGAAAGAGACAAATTCACTCAAAAACATTTTAATTTTTTAGAGAATTGGAAAAGAGCTTAACCAAGACTTGAGGGGAGTCACATAGGTAACAGTCAGAATGATTGTGAGTAAGAATATGGGGTTTAAATGCAAATTCATATCAGAACTAAAAGGAACTCCTGGTCCTATGGAATAAATTCTACATGGGAACCAAATAACACAAAGGTTCTAACTAGGGAACCCATGTTTGGTAAGCCTCTACCACTTAATAACGACACTTCTAGTAGTAGTAATAAGGTTTTGTGTCACTAATAAATGGGTTCGTACCTAGGGTGTATGGATCATGGTCATGGGATGATGCAAGAGTGCAAGACGAAGTGAAAACCTATCCTATATGTTGGTGAAATAATATACCTGTCAAAGGTATGAATGGGCGGTATGACGCTAGAAACCACAAAAATTCCTGGACAAAACCACCAAAAACCAAGTCCTTCCACTACATTATTAGTCCATAAGGTCAAAAAATCAGCACAAACTATAGGAAGTGAGTAAAAAATTTCTACTAATAGTAAAAATAGACCATTTTACCATACCATTTGAGTTTTTTCACCCACATAGTGCATTTTAGGCCATTTTCCCCAGGATAATCAAGTGTCAATTGCGGGAGCTATGATCAACAAAATCAACAATCGTCTGGACCAAGTACGTTCCCATCCCCTCTAATTCAATTTCAATGGTTTAAATTTCAATTTTAGGCCCCAGTTTTTGAGTATTAGAGGGCGTAATATGGAAATTAGGGCGTATGTAGGTGAAAGTTCATCGGGTCGCGTATACGACCCCATATATGTGGGAAAAATGAATCATGTCCGTTTTAAACCTGTGAAGTAAAGAAATGCATACATATTCTTAAGAAAAACAATAATTAATCAATGGCTCATACACACAATACACATAGATTTATGCTGGAAACCCTTAATCGGGAGAAAAACAACCTTCCTTGGTGTTTCACCTTTCAACTCTTCATTGTATTAATTTCACCATTCACCATACAATATATACAATATTTTAGGTATTTTGTAGCTACCAAAACCCTAATCCCTTAATCCGGGATTAATTTAGAAAACTGCTAAAAATAGCAAAATCCACTAAAATAGAAAAAACCAACCCAAAATTTGTTTTAAGGGCATTGCCCCGAAATCTACGCGTAACCAGGGAGGGAAAACCTGCCCCCCCCTGGGACCCCCTTGGAAAGCACCCAACGCACATGAAACAAATATCGAAGGAAGTTGGGATCGTCAGACACAATTGTCGAATCTGACGCGCCCACACACACACATGCAAAGAATATAACACATACCCAACATTCTCCCACTTATTTTATTTGCACACAGGGGTTCACATGATTACATAGTAAAAAATCTAGGGAAGCAATGCCCATTATTACTCTACATTAGGAGAACTTCTCTGTGCTCATAGACTTTTTCAACGAATCTGCAACATTCTTCAAAGTGTCAACCTTTTCCAACAACACCTTCTTTTCTTCAACCATGTCTCTCACAAAGTGATACTGAACATCAATATTCTTTGTCTTCGAATGATAAGTAGGCTTCTTTTCTAGGAAGATTTCACTCTAACTGTCACACTCTATTCTCACTATTTTTTGCACCAACCCAATACCTGAACACAATATTTGTAACCATACTTTTTCCTTTCTTGCATGAGTGGCTGCCATGTATTCAACTTCTGTAGTTGAGAGTTCCACTACAACCTTTCTTTTTCTCATCCAACTAATTTCTCCTCCAAATAGGTTAAACACATACCCACTTGTGGATATTCTTCAATCTATATTTCCAACCCAGTCTGCATAAAAAAACCCATGTATTTCCACCACTCTATCCAATCCTGTTCTTCCTTGGTAGCATAATCCATAATTGGTAGTGCCACACAAATACCTAAAGACCCTCTTTACTGTTTTCCAATGCTCCTTCCCTGGTTTTGGCATATACCTTCTCAAAAATCCCACCGCATGTGCAATGTACGGTCTAGTACAAACCATTGCATACATCAAACTGCCAACTACACTGGCATACAAAACATGGGACGCATCCTCTTCTTCTTCCTGTGTCTTGGGACATTGATCTGCAAATAAATTTACACCTATAGGAATAGGAACCTTGATTGGTTTACTTCTATGCATATTAAACCTCTGCAATATCATCTCAACATATTTTCTCAGATTCAACCAGAGTTTCTTGTTAGCATGATCTCTTTTAATCTCCATTCCCAGAATGAATTTAGCAGCATCGATATTCTTCATGTCAAATTTGGAGGATAGCCCCGATTTCACCTCCTTGATAACATCCATGTTATTTCCTACCAGCAACATGTCATCAACATAAAACACTACATAAATGAAGTGATTACCAACCTGTTTGGAATATACATAGTGATCAACCCTGCTTCTCACAAATCCCAATCCAAGGATGTATGTGCCAAACTTTTGGTACCACATCCTAGGTGATTGCTTCAGACCATATAGTGATTTATTTAGCTTACAGACCAACTCTTTCTTTCCCTTCACTACAAATTCTTCTGGTTTCTTCATGTAGATTTCTTCTTCCATATCCCCATGTAGGAATTTTGTCTTCACATCCATCTTTTCCACCTCAATATCAAAAGCATCAAAAATAGATAAAAGAAATCTAATAGAACTTAACTTGGGAACAGGAGAAAAAAGCTCACCAAAGTCAATTCCCTCTACCTGGGAATAACCTTTTGCTACTAACCGAGCTTTGTATTTCTCCACTTTTCCTTCTTCATTAAACTTTTTCTTAAACAACCATTTTATACCAACAAATTTTATTCTAGTTGGAAACTCAACTATATCCCATACCTCATTCTTATCCAAGGAATCCATTTCTTCAACCATGGCCTTCTTCCAGAGTTTACTATCCTCAGAATTCACTGCTTCCCTGACAGTTCTGAGATCATTGTCAGTAATAGATAAAGAAAAATTAGAACAAAAATCAAGTGGAATATACCTTTCTGGTTTACTTATTTCCCTCACTGATCTCCTCAATGCTGGGGTATGAGGTTCTTCTTCTTTTGCTTCATATTCTTCAGATGATTCAGATTTTGCATCATCTAACTCAAACTCTAGTTTCTTAGGTTCTTCTTTCTTTGGTAGGAATTACTAGTTGGAAGCATCTTTTACCTCTCTAAAAACAACATCTCGACTGTAAACACTCTTCTTAGTTTTTGGGTTCCAAAGCTTATAACTTTTCACACCATCTTTATAACCCATAAAGATACAGTTTTCAACTTTATTATCCATCTTATTCCTATTTTCCTTTAGAAAATGTACATAAGAATCACAACCAAACACTCTGAGATGTTCAAGAGAGGGTTTCTTACCATTCCATACCTTATGTGTATTTTTATCATCCAGTGCTGATGAGGGTGATCGATTAATCAGGTAGCATGATGTACCCACTACCTCTGCCCAAAATTCTTGTCCTAAATCGACACCACTAAGCATGTTCCTTTATTTTTCCATCAGTGTCATGTTCATCCATTCTACAAATCCATTATGCTGAGGTGTGTATGGATTAGTCTTCTGCCTTGCTATATCACACTTCTTACATAATTCTTTGAATTCATTTCCGGAGAATCCTCCACCATTATCTGTCCTCAATAAATTTATTTTCTTCTCTGTCTAATTTTGTACCAGAGCCTTAAACTCTTTAAAATTATCAAATACCTCAAATTTCTTTCTAAGAAAATCAATCCATGTGTTCCTTGAGAAATCATCTATGAATGAAACATAATACAAAAATTTACCTAGTGATGGAACATGCACAGGTCCAAACACATCACTGTGTATCAACTCTAAGATCCCCTTTGCTCTTGTAGCACCATATGGGAATCTTACTCGATTCGGTTCACCATATATGCAATGTTCACAGAAATCAAAATCCAAAGTGAAATTAGACATACCTTCAACCATAACTTTATCGTGTAGTGTTTGAAGGCCCTTTTCTCCAATATGCCCCAGTCTTTGATGCCAAAACATGGTCTTCTTTCCGGGGATAGTATTGGTCTTGTATTCTTTATTTCTTTGCTTATGGACAAAATAACTATTACACCCATTAGTATAAGTTCTTCCCAACAACTTGTACAGAGTTCCACACCAAACTCCCCTCATCAACACCATTTCTCCTCGTACCATCTTGCAAGTTCCCTTTCCCAATACAGTATCCACTCCTGCATCATCCAACTTTCTTACAAATATTAGGATCCTGGCTAGTTTTGGAATGTGTAGAACCCTAGGGAGAGTTCCAATCATTCCATATTTTAGCAACAACTTAACCCTTCCACATCCCATGATTTTGGCTATCGATTCATCTCCTAGGAATACATCACCACCATCATATTTTTCATGTTCACAGAACCACTCCCTGTGAGGAGTCATATGATATGATGCACCCGAGTCAATTAACCATACACCATGGTCTGCATGTGTACTTGTAGATGCCAGGTAAACATCACCTCCTTATTCAATGGAGTTTTTCACCTCTGTGGAAGAGGTATTATCATATCCCTTTGGTTTATCAACCTTCTTAGACTTGTAATCTTTCTTATAATTCCTTGTTTTACCACACTTACAACATTTCCTCAAATATTTTCCTCGAGACTTAGATATACCTGTAGATTTAGATCTCCCCCCCGAAGACTTACCAAGATTCCTGTCTTGGGTATGACCTCTTTCAAATAAAGCATTTGTTCTCTGACTATCCATGTTTTTCTGCCTCATCTCTTCAGATAACAAGGATGCAACTACATCATCATACTTCAATGTAGATTGAGTGGTACTACCAATTGTTACAACCAGATTATCCCAAGAGTTTGGAAAATAAAATAAAAAAGTAATACACTTATCTTCTTCTGCAATCGTAATACTAACAGATACCAGTTGACTGACCAGAGTATTAAAGGCATTTATATGTTCTATCACAGAATCTCCATCTTCCATCCTAAGATGATACAACTTCTTTTGAAGAAACAAATTGTTTACCCAGTACTTTGATTGATACAAATTCCCTAACTTATCCCATAGTTCCTTGGTTGTAGATTCTCCCGAGACATTCAACAAAACCAAATCTTTTAGGAAGAGTCGAATAGTACACCTTTATCTTATGTCCAACTTCTCCCAATCTTCCTTCGACATACCAGTAGGTGGTGTACTAGTAGTTTGTGTACTTCTAGGTTGTGTATCGGTCGACTATGTGTTGGTATACTGCGTACCAGTAGGATGTGTACAAGGATCCACAATGATCCATTGTTCTTTGTCTACAAGAAGGTACTCCATCTTGAGCTTCCATAGCTCAAAATTTTTACCGTTGAACCTCTCTATCTCGATTATAGAATATATTTTCATTCCTCTTTCTACACTTGAATCACCACTATAAAATCTCCCACTAAACCCAGATTTATCACAGACCCAAGATAAACTTGATCTATCAATACCGAGCGAAACCCTCAGCAACAAAGGTGTCCCCCTGAAGCCAAAAATGAGATTTGATACCACATGTACATTTTAAATCTGTGAAGTAAATAAATGCATTCAGATTCTTAAGAAAAACATAAATTAATCAATGGCTCATACCCAAAGTACACAAAGATTTACGTTGGAAACCCTTAACCAGGAGAAAACCAACATTCTTTAGTGTCACACCTTTCAACTCTTCATTGTATTAATTCCACCATTCACCGTACAATATATAAAATATTTTAGGTATTCCGTAGCTACCAAAACCCTAATCCATTAATTCGGGATTAATTTAGAAAAACACTAAAAATAGAAAAATCTGCTAAAATAGCAAAAAATGCCCCCAAAACAAATTTTGGGCCACTGCTCTGAACCCCATCAGCTTCGGGCTACCGCCCAGAGCCTAACATTGTGCATAACCAGGGGGGGAAACCTGCCCCCCCTAGGAAAGTGACCGATGCACACGACACAAATTTCGAAGGATGTTGGGATCATTAGACGTAGTTGTCGAATTTGACACACCCCCACACACACATGCAAATAATATAACACATACCCAACAAATTCTACCCACATATATGCAACCCTATACGCGATTGTTACCAAGTTATCCTGCATACAAGTCCATGAACATATTTTTGAAAGGTTTTAACTCAAAAAATGGCTTCTCCTTTGCAGAATGGTGATTGAAGGGAGGGAGAGGGAGCATGAAGAGATAGATGCAACAATGGGAAGGGATGTAAAGGCCAAAAAATATTTAAAAATATGTGTGGCCTTTATAAATTTTGGGCTCTCAAGGGAATGAGGGCTCAAGTGAGGTTACTCTAGTTGCTAGTAAACCCCTGGGATCCAAAGACAGATTCCTTCAACCTCAATGGGAAACCATTGAGGATTAAAGTGGATGATATATACTTCATCACAGTATTTTCTTTCTTAGGGGAGGTAGTGAATATCAAGGCCCAAGGGGCTGGGGGTGGTATGACTATGGAGGAGTACATTTCCACCCATTGTGTTGCAAGAAAAGATAAAGTAGGGAGCCAACTCCCAATCAAGGTGATCGAGAACCAGAGCGTAAATATCATCATGCTTATACTTACATGGCTTTCGGGGTCAGTTGCATTGCACAAGGAATCAAGTCCACTCATGTTTTATGCGGTGGAGTGTTTAAGACCCACTATTTATGACTGGTGTACCTCACTCTTGGCTAACATGAACAACCAGTTGATGGATTGCAAACAAGGGAAAAAGAGAAATTTTAGATTTGCATCCATTCTTTGTAGTTTTTTCTTTGAGAGGGTTCCCAACTTGATCCCTAGAGTTGAGATTACTCCACATGGAAAACATGATCCAGCCATGTCACGGTGGACCAACATGATGAGGTGGCTAGGAGGTGGTGTTGAGGAAAAGATATGAAATGATCTTACTCAAACGTTTTCATATCCTCCTTGTCTAAAATAAGATAGACAGGAATATCACCCTATGTTTATAGCCATCAAAATTGATATCCTAATTCACAAGTATTGTTTACAAGTGCTTAGGCTATTTTTTTATAAACAAAAGCTTGCTGAAAAAATCATTATTTATGTAATTTTCTAAACATATCAGACGTTGAAATAAATATAGAGACAAAATCAAAGACACCAAGTCAATAATCAAAACATATGAGACATAAAGAAATCCTTTATTTCATTCCAATTCATCAAAGAATCATTCTCTTTACAAAATTTCCTGGGGAAGTTTTGGACCAAAGTCAAACTTAGACATCCCTGATGAAACATACAAAAGGACTTCTAACAGAAAATAAAAAAAAATGAACTTTAAAATATGGATCATCTTTCCACAAATTGTTTCCTACTCGAATCTGCACAATAGCCTTTGTGAGTCACTAAATCTAATTCACAAACATACAAGTCTACACATACTATCAAAGATATATCAAAACCTCTGAAAAACAAGTGTCTGAATGATGTAATTCATCCCTGAATCTTGTTGTCTATAATAGGACCCTTCTATCATAAAAAAGAATTAGGCTTCTAATGAATTAAGGAATGAATGAAAATTGAATTATCTCAACAAAAACTCAAAGATAAAACCTTAGCATGCTTCTCTTTATATTCTATTATTGTTCCTCCATTTCCTTTTGCCTTTAAGCAATTTAGAATTGGTTGAAGTATCTGAACTACTTCCTTAGTTAAGTTAACTAAAACTCAACAAACTTTTAGTTAGGGGGGAAAGTAATAAATCATAATAAGGGTTTTTAAATAAATAATAACTAGTAGGTGGGACCTCTTGTGACTCCCTTTAGATTTTAACAATCATAACACAACTAGTTAATTAAACAAAGCATCCCTCCTTCTGACTCCCATCATCACATTCATATTTGACAATTTATCTCAATGATAACTGAAATTATCTCCAAAATATATTACTCATATATCAAAAAATAGTGTGTTGTCCAAAATTTCAGAATTCAATTGTTCTCAACAATAAAATAAAATAAAACTTAAAATCCATATTTTCCACTCTTGGAGGCAATATTTCCCTTGTTGTTGTTGTCACTTTTTTATCTCTCTGAATATTCCTTAGGCCTAATCTCGTTGATCACATGAGAGAAATCATCCCTCAAATGCATGCGGGAGGACACAGATTTATCAGAGTCATTGGAGGGTGAGGAAGGGGCAACAATGGATTTTCCTTTGTTAGGGGCATGGTGGGCCTTAGTTTTGAAACTTTTTCTTGCATGGGGAGATTGAAATAGTGAGTGGAGAGGGGCATATTGGACAATTTGATTGATAGGCAGGGGAGCATGTAAAGACAAGTTAGGCCAGCCACGATGTTGGGAGACTGTCGGGTGGACAATCTCTTGCCATCTGTCGTTTTCAAGAACTTTCGGTTACAATGGAGGAACGGGAATACCAGGGATCTATGGGGATTGGAAGGGGGGCCTTTCAGGCCTAGGTTGGACCACTCCTTGCCCAATCCAATTAAACAAACCCAACTTGAAATAGCTGGCCTAACTCTTGCGAATCTACATCAAAGTGTATAGACAATCTTGGCCTTCTAGGGCCCCTATTCCAATTACCTCTCCCTCAGTTACCTCTACCATGACTACCTCTGCTGGGAAATCTCATTCCTATATGCGTAATTGATTAACAAATAGTTTCTTTAACAACCATACATGACAACTCTTTTAAAATATGAAGTAAAATTTGGCTCAACAACATATCATACTCATGCAAACCAATCCATACAAATTGTTTAATAGTTGTTAATGAGCAGGGGGTGAAAAAAAGGTTATGGGATATGCGAGGGGTTGTATTCAACGAAAAATGTTAAAATGAGGGGGAAAAGATCATGATTACTGCTCATAGACAAAAAACAATCAACTGTAATGTAAACCAAAGAATATATCACTATAATCCATCCCTGCGATCTTAAACTATCATAATACATAGTTTCCTTTAACTGTAATTAAATTTTAGGAACATCGAGTGGACAATGAATATGGGAAGGTGAGGGGATTGTAATGGGAGAAGCGTGAAATAATGGTAGGGAAAAGAGAGAATATTGTTCATAAAATCAATTAGGTAATACATAAAAAAAAATTGTATTTAACACAAACGATCCAATGCCAACTAAAAAATTATTGTGATCAATTAGACAATTACTGTGTGTTAACACTTGTTCACTGTACATATTTAAATATTTAACACTTTTAATTAACATAGCGTCGTCATATTCAAAATCAATATGACCTTCAACATCTTGTATAAATAATTATGCTCCTCTCATTTCTTCCATTTCATATTCGAAACAAAATCCCAATGAACACACAGTCATTTGTTTCAACTATGTTCAACATCAAAACCTTATCTACTTTCCATAAATTAATTCCTCAAATAAATAAATAAACCCAATCTCTTTTAAAACATGCCCAATTCCATTCCTTCAATCAAATTTAACAATTAAATTGCAATGAAACCATACCACTAAACATATCGTGCCCATCTCTGATGGTGCAATAAAAATATATGATGCATGATATCCATAACTCATACACAGTGGAAATTTAAGGCATAATCATCAACACTTCAAATTGCAATAATCTCGATCGGGCAATTAAAACACACAGTAACAACGACCATCATTTCAATTTATTCCACGCTGTAGGAAACATACAGACCAATGCATAACACAAAGGAGTATTTTTGTGACTGTACCTATCTAATTAATCCCAATCAAACCATAAAACAATGTTGAATTGTCAATCCAACTGTCATAGTAAAAGAATGTAGCGAATATACATCAACAATCATTTCCGATTGCAACTATGTAATCAACCCGATCAACAAAGCCAATAATAAAAACCATTGTTAATAATATGCAACAACTATAAAATTCAACCAGATAACTAGAAGAATATAAATGGCTCAATCTATCAAAATCGGGCTATGAATAATCAAGGGTTCGCTTGGTGGAACCATCATAGGAAGACTGGAATCGACCATACCAACAACAAGTGAGAACCCTTCGAGACAACACGGTGGATATACATGCATTATAACCCTTAACTCGTATGATAGGGTGACAATATGAACTTAGGCATAAGGGACTATAAACAGAGAAGCAGAGGTTCCTTTCTAGACACTAAACAATACCGAGAACATACATGGGCCTAACCCTCGTGGTTTTCCCCAAAAACCAAATAATGATAATAGAAATGAAGAGCCAAGGTAATAGCAACCAACCCTAAAGAAATCCTCTTAACATAATAGACACCATAACCAACTGTGTAGAGACCAATAACATAAAACGAGCCCAGGACCAGGTGGAAAACGATATGCAGTTCCCCAAAGGTGGTTAAAAAATTACACAACAACCCCATAAACCAAATACAACTGGGTATGGTTACAAGAACTATGAGAAGATAGACAAAAAGTCCATATGGAATCAAACCCTCCAACAAAAACCCATAAAGACAACACAGAGCCTTCATGGCTTCCACCACATAGAATAATCAATGAAATTGTGACTTCAACCATCAAGATTCCAGACTTAAGAAAAACACAGACTAATACATGACCAAACCAATATTTATTTCATAAACAAAGCGAGTTCATGGATGGTGAAAAAAACATACCTGTAACCAAATGGCCTTAAAAATGAGAGCTTGGTCGAGAAGTTCCTTCCTCGCCTAAATATCAAAGCTTAACCACAACTAAAATCAATTGAACAATAGCCAAACTAGGGTGACGACTAGTGGGGGAAGTATGGAGTGGCATGCAGTAAATGCACATCACTTCCATCCTCTCCTCATTCAATTACATAGTACACGCCAACCATCCAATAATTAATCCATTCCATTAATCCATGCATCGAAACTAACATTCATTGATTGTCAAATGCACCACTCGATCCATACTAGCCATTAATCCAAAACCATACTACAACATATATCATATGTGCCCCATATAACTCCAATAAAATCGTGTAGCCACTAACATTTCTAGTTAGGACTAACATCAACTCTTTTTAAATTTTAATTTCTCATACCATAGCATAGCATAGCATAGTTTCCTTTTTTATATTTATTCCATATTTCTTTTGTCTTTTGTTATGACTAACATGTGTTTTGTGAAGGTGTAACATGTAATAAATCATGGTGCCAATAGCATTGTAATAAAAGTTAACATAAGCCATCATGACATGGAATTTAGAGTCTAGAGCAATAGAACCAACACATAAAATGCATTATCTATCTTCCATTTGTTGCAAATAGAGCCAGTATTTCATCATCAATCATGTAGAACCCTGTAAGAAGTGTCGAACAAAAACATAACTATCAAATAAGAACCTGATCTGATCCCCCAATATACAAGGGGGTCCCACCTACTAGTATTATATATATCATTAGCTTATAAATAATAGGCTTTAGCAATACTTTGTGGGGGAAATCCTCGTTGCGATTTTTATCGTCAACAAACTCGCGACTCCATATGGAAATTTGTTTTCAACAGATTTAGAACTCAAAACACATGGTTTCGTAGACCAAGAAAAAAAGATCAAGAATATATAACCAGGAAGATTATGCAACAGGGGGAAGTGAGTGGATTTAATGGAAAAATGACAGGGAATTTGGGAATAACTCATGAAAAATGTTAAGTATGAGGGTTTTTATCCCTGTATGCATAATATTTCAACCAAAATCTGGTCTTTACTTCAAGGAGAAAAATTTATGAACTTGCTCTTTTAAATTCTCAAATGGATGAAGAAATGGAAAGAAGAAGCGGGAGATAACCAATTTCTTTATAAGACAATAGTGAAAGAAGATAACAAATTCAAGTGTGCTTTCAGGGGGAACATCGTAACAGTTGTGTAAACTTGATTTTTATTGACTAACAATCTCTTGCAGGAGTGTCACTGTGGCATAACTGATCCAACATCTTATTTTTGACCAAAATCAACTAAAGGATGAAAAAACAATAAAAATCATGACAAAATTAAGATTACAAAATTAAAAAAAGAAGAAATAAAATGTCATAAATGTAAAAGTAGTAGGAAACTTATCAAGAAGTAAGAAAAAAACAAACTATTGTAAAAGCAAAAATGAAAAAGAGTGAAAAAATGAAAGCAGAGCTAGACTACTAATATACAGAAAATCCAAACAACATTAAAAATTTTCAAGTTGGTTCCACGTCATGTTTCAAGTGAGAACCGTTAATGCTGTAAGAAAACAATCACTCCTGTAAATCTTTTAGAATGTAAGAGTTCGTACCCAGAACAAAAGCGATTTTGAAAGGACCCAAACATAACACTTGGAACTTCGAGGTAATTAATAGCCCTTTAGAGTATATGATTAGATCATCAAGGTAAACATGAATAATTTTACCGATCAAATCATCAAGAGTTATTTGTGTAGGTCTTTTAAAAATGGTACTTGCATCAGGTAAGCCAGAAAGCATATGTTCATAAGTCACGACACCCCAATTAGTAATAAAGGTGGTTTTATATTTATCTTCCCTTTCTACATTGATTTGATTGTAACCGAAAAAATTGTCAAGTAAGGACATCATCTGTGACCCTGCGACTTGCTGCAAAACATTTCCATATTAGGGAGAGGAAAGTGATCTTTTATACTAGCTTGATTTAACACGCGAAAATCAATGCCTAATCTGATCCGACTGGTTGTTTTCCGAACAAGAACCAAATTGGAAACCCATTCAGAATACTTGATCAGAAAGATGATCCCAACCTTCAAAAGATTTTCCAACTCCTTTCGAATAGTTTCTTTTAGTGTAGGGTTGATAGGAATTTTTTTTTTCCTAACTAGTTTTATGCCTTCATTGATGGGAATGGTATGTTATATAAGACCAGGATCAAAACCACAAAGATCCTCATAAGACGAAGAAAAAACATCTTGAAATTCACCAAGTAGCTCAAAAAACTTCATTTTCTCTTCATCAGAACATTGAGCACCTATTTTAACATTCTTTGGAGACTCAAGTTTCCCAATGTTCAGGGATATGGTTTCACCTACCTTCCTTTTCAAGTCCTCTTATTTCCATTTCTCTTTATTTCCTACATCACTAGATGAAAACGAACTCTCTAGAGGAGTCAAGGATTTAGGAATATTGTTATATTCTATGGATATGATTTCCTTGGGCTTATAGGGTTCATTTTGAATGAAAGCACGGGTTCTCTCATCGCTAGGGAAGACCTGCCAAGATTCTATATTGTCAGGGATATGTGGATGATATAGAGATTGGAAAGTACAATCATGTCTATGTGGCAGAAGTTTTTGATTAGGAGAGGCTTCAAAAACAACTAATCGATCAACCATTGAGTTCAATTCACTCTTAACATGAGTGATGTTAAAAGATAATAGGTTCAAGATAATTTCCCAAACAGTTTGGGTATATCATTTCATCAACTTGTTGCTAGGAGTGTATATCTTACATACAAGGTTCACAACAAGCTCAGAATCTCCAAAACCTGAAAGGTGACAACAACCAATATTATAGGCGTTTTCAATGCTTAATAATAAAGATTTGAATTCAGTGACATTTTTTGTGCAAGCAAACTCCAACCTGTAAGAAAAATTGTGAATCTTCCCAACAAGAGAGTATAAGATTATGCCAGTTTCGTTACCTTCACTAGAGCATGAACCATTGAAGTGTGTGTGCCACATACTATCATCTAAATCAATTTGTTCCAAGGGGATATTATCTTCCTCAACAAAGATGGAATACACCCCTAGGTCCTCTTTGATATAGTTCACATTAGGTTGTGAAACACTTTCTATGTAAGGTGAAATCATTCCCTCTCTAAGGACTATAATGTTTTTTCTCTTCCGAGGAATGGATAAGTGTGTCCCGTCGAGTGATAGGTATCCACCCGTCAAAGCATGCCAATCTCTTCCCAAGATGATTGAGTAATTTCTTACTAGAATGTCAATTACCTAAATGCTAAGGGTTTTCCTTATTTCAGGATGTGTGCACAAAACTAATGTCACATATTTAATTTCACCTATGGTTGTTTGTTGTAGACTATTATAAGAGAGAATTCTCCCGGTGTTTTCATTTTTAGAAGACAATACTAGTTCTTCCATAATAATCTTCGACATCACACTTGGGCCCAAACCACCATCAATGAGGCAACAATGGGCGATCTTATCCATAATCTTTACAAAAATGTAAAAAGGGGGATTTTTTACAGAGTATCTAAAGTTATGTACACCTACTTTATTTACAAATGAATCCTCTTCATTCACCTCTTCAGAGAGGTTGGATGCAATGAAAGCCTTTCCTTCCATGAATTGTTTTAGATGCCTCTGTTGTTTAGGGATGACAACCATGTCCAAGATGGTGGAATTTTCTTTGATGTTGGCCAAATGATTCAAAATATTTTATTTGGAAGAGGGGAGAGGGGAAATTGTTCCTTGACTGTCATGAACCTTAGGAACCTAAACTGTAGTAGCTAGTGATGATGAGCGTGGGCTAGAAGAATTGCGGGGAGGATCGTATTTTCCTTCGGGAGAATAGGATTTGTTCCTGATATTGATGATCATGACATCCTATGGCTCTACAAAGTCTCGGAAAATGATGGTAGTTTCTGGTCTTTTACCAAAGATCTTATCTCTAGCACTCTTCCTTACCTCACATGTGGCTTCCTCATGGTGTTCATTGAAAAAGTTACACCAACTTCAACGCAAAATAGCTTTAGGCTGATAATTATTTTCAATTGGATTTCTAAAGGGGGGTGTAGAAGAGGATGAAGCTCCATGGGTTAGAGGCGAGACATTTCCCTTTCTCTCATACGCTATCATATGATTATTCATATCTTGTACTAGTTGTAAGAGGGAAAACATGTCTGTCTATTTAACCAATTATCCCTGGGGAAGACCTGTTCTTTAGAGTCATTCTTCATACTCTAAACAAGTATGTAGAGTGAAACCAAGGTTATCAATGCCTTTTCCCTCAAGCCTATGACGATAGGGGGAAGGTAATGCATTGTAGTAATGCATGAAAGAAGCTTGGTTCTGAGGTTGAATGAGTTTATGGATTTGATTGTATAACTTAGTGAAACACAAGTTGAAGGACTTTATGGTATCACCATCCTTATAGGCGATGTTATTGTACTCTCGTAACTGCTCAGCTGGGATTTTAGATTGCCCATAGGTGGACCTGAACCAATAAACTAACTCCTCCCAAGTAGACAAAATATTAGGAGGAAGGTCAAATAAATTGGCCGCAGCCTTTCCTTCCAAGGAATTGACGAATAAGCCACTAGTACATATTGTAAAAATTCCGACGTTTTATTTGCGGCGTTATGGACAAAATTGTCCATATTGTCGCAAAATAGAGGAAATTTATAAAAAAAAAAATCATGTTGCCCGATAACGTCGGTCTTGCCATGTTGACGTCTCTCTTGCCACGTTAACATCTCTCTTTCCATGTTTTCCACTGGAATGTCTCTCTTGCCACGTTTGTGACATAGACGTTGTTCTTCACACATTTGTGAAGATTGATGTCTCAATTGCGATGTTTTGCAACGTCTCTCTTGCCACGTTTTCCACCGGAATGTCTCTCTTGCCATGTTTGTGACATAGAAGTCATTATTGCCACATTTGTGAAGATATATGTCACAATTGCGACGTTTTGGAAACTAGGTTTTCCCCTCCAATGGTCACCTTAGTATGTTCACCAAGTCAAAATACCAACGGTCACTTAGGAATTTTTTACGTTGGAATTGCGACATTACAAAATCTATAAATATGTTGCATTTGACGGATGTTGTGACAAGTTTGCTATAATAACAACACTTCAAAAAGGGTTTGCGAGTTTTCTCGGCGAACAAAAAATAGATATTTGTTTTAGTATAAGTCTATGGGGAAGAATGTCAGAAAACATTAGAGCTGGGAAAAGAATTAAAGAGGGTGAAAAGGGTGACGGTAAATGTTATTGCCCTTGCAAAAATTGTTGTACTAGACGT
>ML783447.1:91752-142261 GCA_009831015.1 Picea engelmannii
ATTTTTTGATATTTTTATTTTTTTGTCTAGTTTTGAACAAGTAACGATTCGTTTTTATTGTTACAGTATGTTCTACCTCTATCTCTCCCAAACAACTTTGACAACAATGTCAAACAAGTTATATATGATCTTGGAAAATACATAAGGTTATAAGTAGATGCAATATATATGAAAAAAAAAAAATCAAATTGTTTTTGTACTTGATGACATGTGTTTTACTTGTAATGTAATATGTATTTATATGTTTTGTTGAAACATGCTATTTTCTTGCGTCATGATCTATAGATGGTTGTCATGGAAAGAAATCCATGAAGATGATATAAAGTATTGGAAGAGAGAAATTCCTCGGCTAACATGTGAAATGCAAAAGTATCTACCTCCATCATTTTTCAATGCACAAGAACATTACCTCATACACCAAGTTGAGGAGATTGAAATGTGTGGACCTGTACACACAAGGTCAATGTCTATGGTGGAGAGGCACTTGAAATCATTGAAGGCTTTGCTTAGACAAATAGCACATCCTGAGGGTTCTATGGTGGAGGGATATATGATATATGAATCCATGGTGTATATTAGTCAATATCTTCCTATATTAGTAGCGCAAGCTATGCATGCAGTGGATTGCATTTGGGATGTGAACTCCATCAAAAAATTTGAAAGGGAGCAGTTGTTGGGGAAAGGTACAATGAAGAAAGTGAGAGGTAATTAAAATGTGGATATTTTTAATAAATATAAATTTCTCATTTTGTTGTGTATATGATTATACTCATTTAATATTTATTCTTTCATCATTTATTATTCATATTTACCATGGTTATAACTAATATTTAATATTGGTGAATTGTGATTTTGTGATCGGTCAGTTGCTCAAGATTGGGATGCATTAAATTTATACATTGCAAATAATTTGGATTGGATTAAGGTATGGATTCATGGATATAAAGAATGTCATGGCCATAGGTTATCATGGAAAGAACTATCTGAATTGGTTAGAGAAGATCGTCGTAATGGGGATTTCGATGTTACCCAGAGGGAAATAGATTTAGCATATTGTTTGAAAGATGGAAAGGAAAGCAAATTCACCCATTTTATTCAGTTATTTTATATTATATTAATGTGAATGTAGGTGTGTTATCTTCATATTATACTTTCCAAATTATATAAATTTGTTTATTATTAATTGACAATGCATCTTTTACATGTTTGACATATTGCAGTTGAAACACCACAAGGCTATGTGGTGCAATGGTCGTAAATTTTGCATCAAACAGTTGGATGAAACCAGAAAAACTTCAGATAGTGGGATAACTATAGTATTCCAAGTCACTAATGTTTCCTCTATGAGTGACAAACATCCTCAAGAATCTGAAAATAGATACTATCAGTTTTTGAATGATATAATTGAGTGTGACTTTAATTCCTTCAAATTAGTTTTGTTCGATGTCAAATGATATAGGTTACGAATGCATGAACATGATGAGGAAAGAACCATTATTCAACATGGAAATGGATTTCCGATGATTAAAACAACGGTGTTTGAAAAAACAAATGACCGCTATGTTTTTCCAAGTCAATGTGAACAAGTCTTTTACTCAAAGGTTTCAGGTAAGAGAGATTGGTCATTTGTTGTTAGATATGATCCAAGAGGAAGGCCAGTAAAGTATATTATAGATGAGGAAGATGATATTGAAGAAGAAGATGATGTACTAGAGTTAGAGCAGGAAGAATATGGGTCAACAGATGAAGAAGACGAAGAAGATGAAGAAGATGAAGAAGACGAAGACAATGCGCTAGTTCTTGATGATGATATTGATGAAGATATGCTCGAAAATGACAATGATGATGATGATGATCATCATATCATCAATCCTTTCAACAATGTTTCTGAACCAGATGCTGATACAGATATTGAGTTGGATGATCAAGAAGAAGATACAGTAGAAGGATGATACAAATGTTGCATTGGTCGATGAGGTACGTAACTAGATATTTTAATTTGTATGAATTATTATTCTCTTTAAATCATTTTTAATTATGTGGGTTAATTACATGTTTTTAAGTTTTATTTCATTTTTTTTCTAGTAGTTTCTATGCATCATTAATATGTTACTTTTGTTTGTTATCTATTCAATATGTTGCTTTTGTAGTTTTTATGCATGATTCAATGTTACTCAGCTGTCAGATATGAAGGATTTGTGGTGTCAGTTGGGACCTCTTATTGCCTTTGATTACACCTGCTTCAGATTCTACTTTTGAAGGGTGGTTTACCTGTGCATCACCAATATTTTCATCTGTATTGGATTTTTTTTGAAAGCTAGAAACTAGAAATTATTCAGGGATTAAATTTTTGCATTTCCTAGACTGTGGTTACTTGGGATAATGCATTTTTGGATAAAAATTTATAGTAATTTGTGAAGCACGTCCTAAACCGTATATTTTGAGTCTTTATACTAACTAGAGGTCACAATATGCTATAGTATAGGAACTTTTTACTAGTAAATGTTATGGTTGATCTCTTTGGAAATGGATGATAAATTTGTTATTGTTTTTTCCTGCTATTTAGGGATATTGTGTGTCTTTCTTGTATAGTTCATAGCCAATTTTAGGAAACAACCATTGTTGTTTCAGATCCACGTCTTATTCATCACTTAATAGTAGATGGAGCTTGCTGAGATGGCAGGTTATCACCTTCAGATATCTTTTTTGCATGATATTATTTTCCTTGGGGACGATGCAAAACTACATATGTGGAGTTTTTTCAAACTTCCTTTAACATCTATATTATTCTCCACTCTCACAATTTTCTAGAGTTACTGGTTTTTTATGGAAACATGGTATGCTCGAGCAAGCAGAGTCTCGTGGCATATTTTAATTATTGTGTGAAATAAATACAGAACTCAAGGACATGACTTCTAAAGCATACTTAACAATATTCACGACATAAACATATGACGTTTAAAGTATAATCCATTCATCATATAGAAATCAGAGAAACATAAGATAGAATGTGAGTAATCATGAAATTGTCGTTTGGTTATGGTTTTGGTACATTTTTTCAAGGCATCCTTGACACATCAATTCTTACCTTCAAATGGTGAGCACATCATGCATTTATGCTAGATATTTCATTTCCTCTAGAATGTCCTTGAGGGGGATGCCCCCAAGGATGTGTGGGGCCTCCTCCACGTCCCTTGATTTTTCCCTGCCCAAGAAAGGGAGGTTTGGGAGATTCCCATAGATGTTTTACATGCACCCATGTGGCATTGGTTCTCCAATAAAAATATTCACTCATGAATCACTGGTGCAACATTCAAACCGCCAACAGTTCAGACTTGGGATCTTGGTTGTAGAGCAGGCGGGCGAGGTTGGACTAGAGAAGATTATCGCTTTGCAGCTGCAGTTTGCTACAAACCACATTCTGGCACTGCCAATGAGTGGGGAAAGATAATCCATATGTCTGAAATGGACCATACCATTGGATCTGACACCTTCCCCCCCCACAACATTCTCTATTGTGGGCAGATTGATCAGAGACCTAGCCAATGAAGCGAAGTGTGAGAAAATATGAATGGAGAGTTAGATTGATCCTGATCCTTCTTAGCATCAATCCCCTCTCATTGATTGAGATTCATCCTCAATTATTAGAGTTGATTCTTGCAAGCCATTGATCCTACAATGCTTGTCGGAAAACTATGTAGTATGTTTTTGTAATGGGAGATAATAACCATGCAGACAATATATTTTGGACCTTTTATTTAAGAATTGTGAGTTTTATTTAGTTGTACCACGGTCGTATGTTCTGAAAACTCCGTTTATAAATTTTTTATATTTTTTAATAATAGTTTTTCACTGTCTCCATCCTCTCATCAACTGGAAATTCAAGGGTACCTTCTAGTTATCCTCGTGACCTATCCCTTTGCCCCCCCATTCCCACAACGTGGTGTAACATAGCCTGCCAGATCTGGTCAGAAAGAAAGAGCAAAGAAACACAATGAATCAAGTCTCTTCTTTAAACAAACTATAGATATCTAAATTGAGTACTAGATCTCCTTATTGTTATCTGTTGATTTTTGGTATGTGGTATTGAGGGATACTAATTGGTCTGCAATATCCATACTGACGGAATAGTTGGGCATTATGTTATACATGGTACAAATTGAAACTATTGGACCATGTTTCCTAAATATAGTAACCATCTTTGTGTCCTTTGTAGATAATTCCAATGTTTGTTGAAGACTACACCCGCCTCTTCCTTTGGAGCATATATTTATTTGTGTGACCAACCACTTTGCACTAACTGTCTTGGCGTGACTTCCTTGTTGCATTTAGTTGCTTTGGTGTTTTGGGACAAAATTTATCCATGTCATTGTTTAGAGTCTCACATTGCTTTGGTTGGAGATTGATTTTAGATGGTGAGTTCTCTTAGGTATTTAACAACAAATAGAAATGACAATGAATTGAATAACATAAATAACAACTAAGCTATGGTTTATTGAACTCTTTTTGTTATGCTGATGGATTCTTTCAAGGAAAGAAAGAGAGCTTGAAATAGAATATGAAGCAATCTAGTTTATTCATTTTCACTACACATACAAATCCAAACAATGAGCACCAAGCATTAGGTTTATTCCCTTTTTGCTTTGGGAACTAGCTTTCATTGTTTCTTTAAGTAGGCAAAGCGCCTAACTAGATGTGAGAATAATAAAAATGTCTAGTAGATTGATGAGCACGCATAAAAACGTCTAGATTTCACTTTTATCATAAAAAGGTCTAGTAGATTGATGAGCACGCATGGTTTCCCTACTCGATAGATGATAAACCAAAGCCTAACATCTATTATTTTTGGTGGCTTATACTTGTTTGTTTTGCCACATATGAGAACTTAGCCCTCTATAGAAATAGTTGTGCATTGTGGCCTTCATTTCTGCTATTGAGGTATGCCTTGAGATGTTGAAGGTGCATATCATTGGCTTTTGGATGGTCCTCCATGGTGTTGGAGTTGGGTGTAACAATCATTGTTTATTTTTCTTAACAAGGATTTAGTCATATTTCCCACCATTACCTTATAGCCTACGAGCAAGGCCAGACTTCACACTCGAATTCAAGGTCAAGAATGGCAGGTCCGCAAGATGTTGGATCTAGGTGCAACAATCATTATTCCTTTTGCTTGATGAGGATATAGCCATATTGCCACCATTACCATAGCTTATGAGTGAGGTTGGACTTATTTAGCAACTCTTCACAAATCAACTTCACGTTTGATATTGGTAGGTCTCCTAACTTATTGCATAAACAGATCCTTTAGAGTTAATTCCATTGGTAAGTCTATTGGTGACCTCATTCCATGATTGCCTAATATTCATGAGGGTCATTTCTATGAGCTCTTTAAGTGAAAGTTCCATTCTACTTAGGATGGAGAAAGTTGCAGGCATTTTGAGTTTGTGTAGATGAGTGGATTCAACTTCCTCCAACAACCCAATGATCACTTATGCATCATAATTAAGTTCCACCAGCTTGCATCAACATATTTAGCAACCTATTGTTTTCTTGTGAGTTTCCTTCCACTATCAAGATATGAAGTTGAAGTTATATTTATATCAATGTTCAAATGTGTGGAATTCTTGTAGTCTATTCAGTTATAGTAAAGGGCATAATGGGATGGATCCCTTTAAGTTGTCTAATAGTGATTTCATGTTTTTTTAACAAAAATGAATGCTTTTGTTTTGAAAGAGGATTGTTATCAAACCATCTAGTAGAGAAATACAAAATTTATAATGTAAGATTGTCTTAAGGACTTCAAAGTTCTTCAAAATTTCAATAGAATTACTTCTTGTTTGCACTATTTTTGGAACTGTAGCACTAGAGATAGCTACCTTGGCTTGTATATAGCCTTAAATATTGTTCTACTAAATAACTATCTTGTAGAGCACCACAAATTTCAAATATTATTGGGTCTTTTTATCTCTTAGACACTCCCGAAAGAAAAAGACCAAACTTTAGTGTGAGGGAAAGCCTAAGGAAACTATTAAGTGGGTCACTAGCTGACACATATATGACTTACTCCTCCTTTGGGCTTGGAATGACTATTAGGTCTTGATATTGATATTGTATTTTTTTTTTAAATACCTACACAACCGTCGCAATTGTGACATCTTTCACTCTCTTCCTGTCGCTCTTGCCACTTGCTGGACATCGTTCTTTCCACGACCAAGAGTGTCGCTCCCATAGCAACCACATCGGAGCTAATACCTCATCCCGATGGTCTTTCCACCTTTAGAATGTCTCTCTTGCCACCTCTAAAACATCGCTCTTGCCTCCTGCTGGACGTCGTTCACGCCACGTCACGCCGTCGCTCTTGCCGCTTGCTGGATGTCGTTCTTACCACAACGAAGAGTGTTTCTCCCATAGAAACCATGTTGGAGTTGATACCTCATCCCGTCGGTCCTGACACCTTCAGAACATCTCTCTTGCCACCTATGAAACGTCTCTCTTGCCACCTTTATAACGTCTTCAAAACGTCTCTCTTGCCACCTCTAAAACGTCGCTCTTGCCACCATTATAATGTCTCTCTTGCCACCTTTAGAACATCGCTCTTGCCATGTTTGAAACATCTCTCTTGCCACATATGAAACGTCCCTCTTGCCACATCTACTACGTCGGTATTTCCATGACCTAGACATCGGTCTTAGGACGTCAATATGGGGTTGGACAATCCAATTTATGATGAAACGTGGCGTCATATAACGTCACAATACAGATGAAAACTAGGTCATCAGAAAAGCGATGTCTTGTGAAACGACGTTTGAGGGGGCCCAAGGTTTGTCGGTCTTCCGACAATAGAAAGTGGCAATTACATCGAACGCACCGTTGAAATTTGACCCAAATGCACCAGTGAGCGCATCCAAGTATCATTTTCATTGACTCCTATGTTGTGACAAGCATTAGAAAATGCCACCAGGTGTTCCTTTGTAGTGACAGTGTTATTTCCTGAAAACCTAGGGAGATGATCTTTGAATTTAGGAAGTGGGTGAGTGGCAGGTGCTAGGTTAAGAGGAAAGGACACATGCCACAATGTGGTTGTGGCATCTTCTTCGAACATAAAAAGCCCATACTTTTAAATGAATTTGGTGGGATTTGTGGTAGATTGGACAGGGATATGGTGGCTATATAAGATACCAATCATAGACAAAGTTGAATACTGAGAGGAGGAAACACTTCTAGTGTCACTAAAGCCACCACTAGATGTCATCTTGTGGATGATAGGTGAGGGAGAAAAAGACGAATTGGATGAATCAGAGAAATTTCTCCTTAGATCACTTTGTTTTATTGATAACACAATGTTCCTCCTTCCTATTTCAGAAATATGATTAATTTCAGGTGATAAGCCTCTTTTTCTTCTAGAAACACGAGATTCTAAGGAAATGAAAGTAAGGCCAAAACTGGAGGAACAAGAAGGTTACTACTGATTTCTAGGTTTTCTACTTCTAGCTTCCCAATGTTCTTGGGCACTAATATCTTTTTCAATTGTTGCCCATTAATGATTCAGCGTAGCACGAGTATTGACTGTGTCTAAAATGGTGTTGAACAAATTCAAAGAAATGATGGTCTGATCTTGAAGACCGGGCTCAATATTCGACTACCTTGCAACAGGCATAGTCATTACTAACATAGTCAAAGAATCAATATCAGAAAAAATAGATGTACTCTATGCTAATCAAGCATAAAAATTAACCAGAGAGATATTGAAGATCTCCCCAGTATGGTCACCAAATAAATGTTGAGGAAAAGATATGAAATGATCTCACTAAAACATTTTCATATCCTTCTTGGATAAAGCAAGATAGACGGGAATATCACCCTATGTTTATATCCATCAAAATTGATATCCTAGTTCATGAGTATTGTTTACAAGTTCTTAGGATGTTATTTTATAAACAAAAGCTTGCTGAAAAAATCAATATTTATGTAATTTTCTGAACATATCAAATGCTGAAATAAATATAGAGATAGAAGTAAAGACACCAAGTCAATAATAAAAATAGATGATACATAAAGAAATCCTTTATTTCATTCCAATTCATCAAATAATCGTTCTCTTTACAAAATTTCCTGAGGAAGTTTTGGACCAAAGTCAAACCTAGACGTCCCCGATGAAACATGCAAAAATAATTCTGATAGAAAATAAAAAATTGAACTTTAAAAGCTGGATCAACTTGCCACAGATTGCTTCCCACTTGACTCTACATAATAGCCTTTGTCAGTCATGAAATCTAATTCACAAACAGACAAATCTACACAGACTATCAAATATAGATCAATACCTCTGAAAAACAAGTGTCTGAATGATGTAATTCAACCCTGAATATTGTTGTCTACAATAGGACCTTGCTATCATAAAAAATAATTAGGCATCTAATGAATTAAGGAATGAATGGAAACTGAATTATCTCAACAAAAACTCAAAGAGAAAACCTTAGTATGCGTCTCCTTCTATTCTCCTCTTGTTCCTCCCTTTCCTTTTGCCTTTAAGAAAATTAGAATTGGTTGAAGTAGTTGAACTACTTCCTTAGTTAAGTTAACTAAAACTCAACAAACTTTTAGTTAGGGGGAAAAATAATAAATCATAATAAGGGTTTTTAAATAAATAATAACTAGTAGGTGGGACCCCTTGTGACTCCCTTTAGCTTTTAACAATCATAACACAACTAGTTAATTAAACAAAACATCCCTCCTTGTGACTCTGATCACCCCATTCATATTTGAAAATTTATCTCAATGATAACTGAAATTATTTCCAAAATGTATTACCCATATATCCAAAAATAGTTTGTTGTCCAAAATTTCAGAAGTCAACTGTTCTCAACAATAAAACAAAAAAAAACTTAAAATCCATATTTTCCACTCTAGGAGGCTATCGCTCCCTTGTTGTTGTTGTCTCATTTTGATATCTCTGAATTTTCCTTAGGTTATGTGGAGCCTTTATGCCTAATCTCATTGATCACGTGAGAGAAATCATCCCTCAAATGCATGCGGGAGGACACAGATTTATCAGAGTCATTGGAGGGTGAGGAAGGGGAAAAAATGGCTTTTCCTTTGTCAGGGGCATGGTGGGCCTCAGTTTTCAACATTTTCCTCTCATGGGAAGCCTAAACTGGTGAGTGGACAGGAAAAGCTTGGAAAATTTGATTGATAGGTAGGGGAGCAGGTCTAGACAAGTTAAGCCAACCATGATGTTGGGAGATTGTTGGGTGGACAATCTCTTTCCATCTGTCATTTTCAAGAACTTCAGGTTGCAATGAGACATGAGGAGGCATGAGAATACCAGGGACTTTTGGGGCTTGGAAGGGGGGCCTTTCGGCCTATGTTGGACCACTCCTTGCCCAATCCAATTAAAAAAACCCAGCTTGAAATAACTGGCCTAACTCTTGCGATTATGCATCAATGTGTATAGATAATCTTGGCCTTCTAGGGCCCCTGTTCCAATTACCTCTCCCTCGATTACCTCTTACATGGATATCTCTACTGAAAAAGCTCATTCATGTATGTGTAATTGATTAGAAAATAGTTTCTTTAACAACCATACATGACAACTCGTTTAAAATATTAAATAAAATTTGGTTGAGCAACATATCAGACTCATGCAATCCAATCCACAAAAAATGTTTAATAGTTGTCAATGAGAAAGGGGTGAACAAAAGGTTTTGGGATATTCGGGGGGTTGTATTGAGCGAAAAATGTTAAAATGAGGGGGGAAAGATCATGAATATTGCTCACAGACAACAAACAATCAACTGTAATGTAAACCAAAGAATATATCACTATAATCCATCCCTGCGATCTTAAACTATCATAATACAGAGTTTCCTTTAACTGTAATTAAATTTTAGGAACAAGGAGTGGACAATGAATATGGGAAGGCAATGGGATTGTAATGGGCGAAAAGTGAAATAATGGTAGGGAAAAGAGAAAATAGTGTTCATAAAATCAATTAGGTAATCCATAAAACAATTATGTATTTAACGCAAACGATCCAATGCCAACTAAACAATTATTGTGATCAATTAGACAATTAATGTGTGTTAACACTTGTTCACTGCCCACATTTAAATATTTAACACGTTTAATTAATATAGTGTCATCATATTCAAAATCAATATGACCTTCAACATGTTGTATAAATAATTATATTCCTCTCATTTCTTCCATTTCATATTAAAAAAAAAATCCCAATGAACACACAATCATTTGTTTCAACTATGTTCAACATCAAAACCTTAACCACTGTCCATAAATTAATTCCTCAAATCAAACACAGACACAAGCTCTTTTAAAACATGCTCAATTCCATTCCTTCAATCAAATTTAACAATTAAATTGCAATGAAACCATACCACTAAAAATCCTGTGCCCTTCTTTGATGGTGCAATAAAAGGATGTGATGCATGTTATCCATAACTCATACCTAGTGGACAACCAAGCCACAATCATCAACACTTCAAATTGCAATAATCCCGATCAGGAAATTAAAACACACAGTAACAAGGACCATCATTTCAATTTATGCCATGTTGTAGGAAACATACGGACCAACTCATAATGAAAAGGAGTATTTATGTTACTGTACCTGTCTAATTACTCCCAATCAAACCATAAAACAATGTTGAGTTGTCAATCCAACTATCACAATAAAATAATGAAACGACTATACATCAACAATCATTTCTGATTGGAACTGTGTAATCAACCCGATCAACAGAGCCAACAATCAAAACCATTGTTAATAATACCCAAAAACTATAAAAATCAACTAGATAATCAACAAAATATAACTGGCTCAATCTATCAAAATCGGGCTCTGAATAATCAAGGCTTCGCTCGTTGGAACCATCACAGGTAGACTAGAGTCAACCATACCAACAGTAGGTGAGAACCCTTCGACACAACACGGTGGACATACAGGCATTATAACCCTTAACTCATATGATAGGGTGACAGTCGGACCTCAGGCAGGAGGGACTATGAACAGAGGAGCAAAGGTTCCTTACTAGCTAGTAAACAACATCAAGAACACACATGGGCATAACCCTCGTGGTTTTCCCCAAAAAATGAATAATGCTGATAGAAATGCAGAGCCAAGGTAATAAAAAGCAACCCTAAAGTAAGCCTCTCAGCATAATAGCCACCATAACCAACTGTGCAGAGACCAATAACATAAAATGAGCCCACGAACAGGTGGAAAACGATATGAATTGCCCCAAAGGTGGTTCAAAAATTACACAACAACCCCATAAACCAAATACGACCAGGTATGGTTACAAGAACTATGAGAAGATGGCCAACAAGTCTAGATGGAATGAAACCCTCCAAAAAAAACCCATAAAGGCAAAAAAGAGCCTTCCACAAAATAATCAATGAAATTGTGACTTCAACCATCAAATTTTCCATTTGCAACAAATAACACACAGGCAACTATTCTAGAGAAACACCATGAGTTTACACAATTGCCAGCCTTAAGAAAAACACAGTCCAATACATCACCGAGACAATATTTATTTCATAAACAGAGATATTTCATGGATGGTGAAAAAAACATACCAGTAACCAAATGGCCTTAAAAATGCGAACTTGGTCGAGCTGTTCCTTCCTCGCCTGAATATCGGAACTTAACCACAACAAAAATCAATTGAACAATAGCCAAGCTAGGGTGATGACCAGTGGGGGAATTATGGAGTGACGTGTATTAAATGCACGTCACTTCCATCCTCTCCTCATTCAATTACGTAGTACACTCCAGCCAACCAACAATTAATCCATGCATCAAAACTTACATTCATTTCCTGCCAAATGCGCCACCCGATCCATACTAGCCATTAATCCAAAACCATACTATAACATATATCATATGTGCCCCATATAACTCTAATAAAATCATTTAGACACTAACATTTCTAGTTAGGACTAACATCAACTCTTTTTAAATTTCAATTTCTCATACCATAGCATAACATAGCATAGTTTCCTTTCTTAGATTTATTCCATATTTCTTTTATCTTTTGTTATGACTAACATGTGTTTTGTGTAGGTGTAACATGTAATAAATCATGTCGCCAATAACATTGTAATAACAGTTAGCATAAGACATCATGACATGGAATTTAGAGTCTGGAGCAACAAAACCAACACATAACATGAATTATCCATCTGCCATTTGTCACAAATAGAACCAATATTTCATCATAAATCATGTAGAACCTTGTAAGCAGTGTCGAACAACAACATAACTATCAAATAAGAACTCGATCTGATACTCCAATATACAAGGGGGTCCCACCTACTAGTATTATATATATCATTAGCTTATAAATAATAGGCTTTAGCAATACTTTGTGGGAAAAATCGTCGTTGCGATTTTTATCGTCAATAGGTGGTAGGGTGTCAACCCCCTACAATGGTGAGTTCTTTTTCTGGTGGTGCCGACAGGTCATATCCATTGATGACTAAAATTATGGTGGGATCTACTACAAAGGGGATCCAGACATGCCTTTGGCATCAGGTTTCTCCTATGATGATATTGGTAAGAAATATTTTTATATATTTCAATTTTTTTTGTTTTTCAATAAAAATAAAAAAACACAAATATTTTTGTATGGTATAAAGTATTAAAAATTTCTTTGTTATGTAGATGTAGGTCTGTGACGACCAGAGGGATTCCCACGACATCGGAAGAGGATCCAAGGAGATGAGAATGTGGGAGGAGATGCTAAGAGAGTGTTGCAGAATGTGTAGAGGAACCTGTCTTGATTGGCGCACATGATTTTTATGTTTCAAGTGGAGGATCTTCCAGAGGCGATGTAGCGATAGGTGGTGGGTGTACGTTGTGCATGGGTGTGACTCTTCCAACATCTCACAAAAGCCATAGTGTTCTATCATGATACACATCTAGTGCCACTAACATAGATTCCATGGTCATATTATATATCGACCATATATATATATATATATTGAGGGTGTGAGTGCCATTTTGTACTATGACACCATATTTTTTGAAAAAATGAAATATAAAAAAAATTGGTCTTCGGATTTACTTATATATGTTACAATGTGTACATGCATGAATGTGTTTTATTTTCTTAGTTATGTGACAAATTCCAATCTAAAATATAATTAGAATATGCATCAGATACATGATTAGAACTTCTAGGTATGTGATTATAAGTAAGAAAATCAAAGTATTGTTCCAAAAGTCATACCTGTAATAATAGTCGGAGTACAGTAGGGTATCACACACGGTAACTATCGTTTAACTGACATACGACTAACTGGGAGTCCAGGAAGACCTCTGAAGACTAAACACCATGTGAAATGGTGTCACGTAATATCTCTATAACAATGCTATACTTAGCCACATTATTCGTTGATGGATCCAGCCGAGCACCACCTGAAGGCACCAGTTAGCCCTCGGGTGATTAAAATGAACCAAGTGACATAAGCCATGTTTTGTGTATGACGATTGAAACTATCCATGAATCCTAAGTAAACTGAAGAATCCATTTAAATCTACCAACCAAGGGAAAACTTGATAAGCAAGATGATGACACAAAGGAAAATATGTATATACACTAAGATACACTAGTATACAAAAGGTCACGCCCAAGATTTGAGGGCTCAAGCGTAATACCTTTAAAGGTAGAGCCCATTTTTGCGCTCATTCAACATATTACATTAATAATATTCCAATTCATATGCTCCTTTCTCTAATACACATCACATGATATAAGGATCGTGCCACATGGGGTTAAACTTGCATACCCCTAATGGTTCTTTGGATTGGTCATACAAGAGAACCAAGTCACCCACAACATATTGCTAAGAATAGAAAGACCTATCATACTGAAGCTTTACATGTTGTTTTTTTCTCTTTGATAGATGTGGAGGCATCTCGA
This sequence comes from Picea engelmannii, assembly GCA_009831015.1. Taxonomy (NCBI): domain Eukaryota; kingdom Viridiplantae; phylum Streptophyta; class Pinopsida; order Pinales; family Pinaceae; genus Picea; species Picea engelmannii. The sequence continues at coordinate 105,699 of ML783447.1, forward strand.
CGGTGTTCATCGAGACACTCTAGGTGTACGAGGCCTTCTTCAATATCAAATGTGTTAGGTAGGAGGTCAATTTCCAACTTGAGGGAAGGCATTTCACATTCAATCAAAATAATCGACTCCATGCCATGTACTAAATGAAAAGAAGAGAAACTGGTGGAAGTATTTACCGAGGTTCGATATTCCCAAAGTGCAGGGTAAAGAATCATATGCCAATCAGATTTACTCTAGCTGGAAATTTTTTGCAAGATCGTATTGAGAGTTTTATTCACCGCCTCTACTTGTTCATTTTTATGGGGATAGTAAGGGGAAGAATGACCCTGATTAAACCCCAATTTTGATGCTAACTCTTTCATCATTTCATTCTGAAAGTGACTTCCATGATCAGTGAAAATATCTCTTGGAATTATGAACCGAGATATAATTTGGTTGAATATTAAGAATGGTGCAGCCTTACCATCGAATTTAATGGTGGGCATGGCCTCTACCCATTTAGTAAAGTAATCCACAACCATAATGATATGATGATGCCCCCCAGATGAAGTTGGGTTACAGTACATAAAATATACCCCGCACTTGGTGAAGGGACTGACGATGATGACTGGGTGAAGAGGGGCTAGGTGCAAGTGCATTTTTTGAGCAAACATCTGGAAAAGGTGACACTTCTTGACTGCTTCAACACAATATTTAAAAATTGGCGGCCAAAAATAAACGGCTTGCAATATTTTTTGTGTTTTCACAAGCCCAAATAAATGACCACCACAAGCCCCATTATGACAATCATTGAGAACATACTCATCTTCCTCATGAGTTAAGAAATGACATAAAATATTATCTACTCCTCAATAATACAAAGTGTCGTCGATCATAAGGTAGTTTTTAGCCCGATGACATATATGTCATCGATCGTCTCTCAATATATGTTGGGATAGATTCAAGGTTTGAAAGATAAATTAGAATGTCTCTTTACCAAGGGAATGAAGGTGAGATAAGGAATATATGTTCATTCATGAACGAATCGTCATGAAAAATGTCTTCATCTAGTTGAGGGAAGTCCGATATAAACTCGACAAAAACTAGTGATTTCTTAGACTTCACTGAAGAGAAATCAAGATCAAACTCTTGCAAAATAACAATCCACTTATTGTATTTCACCCCTATGATACACTTGGGGAGGATGTATTGATAATGGATTGATATCCACAACTACGGTAGTTTTGAAAAGTAATATATAATGTCGCAATATTTGAACTGCATGTACAACGACCAATGCTAGTTTTTCTATGTGAATATTTAAGTTCAGGACTGACTAGGTTTTTACTGAGATAGTAGAAAATTTTCTCATGGAGATCATCATCCTATTGAAATAGAACCATACCAATCGACCCTTTGAACATGGAAATATAAATAAAATAGTCTCTATTGTAGTCTGGAGGCTTCAACAGAGGTGTCGATACCAAAGATTTCTTAAGAGCATTGAAATATTCATGGGCTCGCTCATCCCATATAAACAGAGTATCCTTCTTCAAAATATGCATGAAACCCTTAGTTAAATTGGCATAGTTCACTATGAACCGATGCATAAAATTAGCTTTCCTATGTAACGTTGAAGTTGTCAAATGTTACACAAGGGAGGAAATTGAAGTATTGCCTCAACCTTTATAGGATATACCATGATCCCATGCTTAGACACTAATAATCCTAAAATATGTCTAGACCTAACGCAAAAGATGCACTTGTGAGGGTTCAACCGAATGCGATAGTAATGACATCTCTCAAATACTAATCGAAGGTGAGTAGAGTGATATATTCTCTTGCGACAGTGAGAAGCAAGATCATTTAGGTAAGCTTAGAAAATATGATTGAGATAATGAAAATAAAAGGTCATGGCACTTTGGAAGGTTGCTTTGGCATTTTTAAGGCCAAAATGCATTTTCCGGTATGAAAAAGTACCCCAAGGACAAATAAACGTCGTCTTATGTTGATCCTTGGGTTTGATTTGTATTTGTATATATCATGAAAATCTGTTCATAAGGAAAAGTCTTCGCTTCTCACACGCTCATCAATAATCTATTCAATGAAAGGAGTCGGGAAGTTATCTTTAGGACAAAACTTGTTCAGGTCTCAAAAATCCATACATACGCGGATGGTTCCTTGTTTTTTATTCACTTGAGCGGGGTTGGACACCCATTCAGTCAAGGGAACTGGGTAGATGAAGCCAACACTAAGTAGCTTCTCTACCTCTGCCTTAATAGTATAGGTCTTCCAAGGATTAAAATATTTAATATGTTTTCAAACAGGTCTAACATCCAGATAGGTATTAATCTCATGTTCGACAATGCTGAGGTCGATCCCTAACATCTCTTCATACGAACAAGCGAATAAATCATGAAATGCTTTGAAGAGATCGATATAGATATGAATTTCTTCAGGAGAATAATCCACACCGATATATATGTTCTCAATTTTACCAAGAATTCGAGAGATGTCAATTGTGATGGTAGGAGAAACATTCGCCATGTTTCCTTCCCCATAAATACCATGTGTATCTAATGGAACCACAATGTGACTAACCATATCACTCATCGTAGATCTAACGTCATCTTCTTCGATCCTAATAATCTCTGGGAGGAAATAGGAGCGTTGATGCATATCGTCCCAAGGCCTATCATGACCATACATGGCCTCTAATATGGCTTCATCTAAGGGTAAAGTATCATCGAGGAAATCATGTGAACAAGAATATTGGACGACCCATACGGTCTCTAGAACAAGATCCACCTATTTCTTCCACGAGGAGAAAGGATCCAGGTTAGAAGTAGCGTCAAGAATAGAATGATACGAAACTTCTATCGCTGACAGTGACATTTCCATCCCAATGTGCGACTGACCTTCGTATGACATAGTCGGGGAAGGTAGGGTCCAAGGGTATTTTAAATACGAATTACGGAAAGGAACGAACCTCATTGACAAGGAAGAATCACTAGAAATGGCATGAATGTGGTGAATTGGTGTCACGAAATAAAAGATACCTATGAGAGAGAAATAAATTTTGACACCAACATCCTCAGTTTCCGGTTGAGAATTGTCGATCACAGGGACTAAAGGTCGAAATGATGCATTAGGAATAGCATGTGCAAGGGAAAAATGATCAATCGTCACTATTTTCCCTTCGTGAGGAAAACATAAAGTGTGGAAAATGGATGGCATGAATGTTGTCATGGAATAAGCCCAATTATGCCCTAGTAGTAAATTATAGTCAAGGGTTGCATCAACCACCTCAACATCAACCTCCACTATATTTCCACCTAAATGGACTGGAAAAGTGGGAATAATTTTGTGGGGTTGGAACGAATGCCCATAAAAAGTGGTCAACATAGTAATATATTGGGATAGAGTTGGAGAGCCAATGGATTTCCAATAGGTTAGGGACATCACACACATCGCAACACCTTCATCAATTACAATGTGTTTGATGGTAATTTTCATGTACTCCACTTGGATTTGAAAAACCACGTGGTAAGGTAAGCAAGGCCTAACATTCATGACATCAAACTTAATAACCTTCGAGCCATAAGGGTCTAGAGATCCTAAAAAAAATAACAAGGAGTTCCTCTGTGAAGGACATGTCTGGAGCACTTCCAAAGTCTACATCGCACAAGGGGTTTGACCCAGACCTTCAACAATCAAATAGTTATAGGAAGCTCTAGCATTACGATTGTGGGAAGAGCACTTTAGTACTCCTTTCAAAATACGAGGCAAAGGTTTCAAATTTTTGATCTACAAGGGTGTTTTTGGAGGAGGAGGAGACTCTGGACCTACAACATTCTGTGAAGAATCGTAATCATGAGATTGAGTGGCTACATCAATATGAGACTTGACCATATTGACACATAGATGGACACCTTCATGTGTCGAGGGGTTTTGACTCTTGCTCGATGCATTTCCAATGTTGGAGTTCCCTAAGGCCATGTGTCGATTATGTGGAAACAAATTTGTCAGCACAACGGGTGGTTGTGATAAGATCCTTGAGGCTTCCTAGATTTTGGGGAATAGGTGGTAAGGTGATCATATTTAAAAATTTTACAAGGAAACTTCACCTTCCATTTTTCTTTCTTTCCCTCACCAACATTATTATTTGATCTATCATTGTTAGTATCGTTCTTGGATTTTTTTATTATTTTTCCCACCCTTATGATTATTATCTTGTCCTTTCCTTCTATTCCCTCTTGGTTGTTGGTTACCATTTGGGTTAGCCAAGGACAATAGAAAATGCACATGTACCAACTGAGTGGGAGTGGAGGACGAAGTCGAAGCTTGTCCTGCTACATGCTGGCTTAGAGAAAAATCTTTCAACTGGTTCGTCACCAAATCTGTATACTTATCATTTGGAGAGCCTATGATGCCATCGACATGTGGCCCTGAATTTTTCTAGGGACATAGTTCGACCGTGGTCTGTCGGGAATAATTTCATACAACATCCAAGATTGAGAATATATGAGGTCCAATTGTTGGGATTTAAAAATAGCTTCTTCCTCAGATGTTACTTTGGATGTAGATACATCCTTCAAAACATAAGGAAATAAGGACTTAAGGAACCACTCCAACAAAAAATATGGAGGAATGTAGGATTTTATCAACCTCTTCCATCTATGCCACTCTTGGATATGATCTGAGATATGCGTGGCTTTATCTTGGCAAAGGGTCGAAAAAAGTTCTATTTTGACATTATAATGAACTGACCAAAATCATGTGATTAACGTTTCTGTACGTTCCCCCCGGTATCTCAATGTACCATTTCATGGTGACCCCCATGAGGGTGCGTTGAAATAGCCTCAAACAAATAAAATCGTCATTCAAGGTGTTAGACGGACACAAAAATATGAAAAGTAGTGACATGATCACCCAAATCCTTGCCAGTATTGCCTTCGAATTTTGGAATGTCCGAAGGAAGCTTGGTGGGGATGGGGAGCCATAACGGATTGTGACACATAGGGTCATTCATTAATTTTGACAAATATGGAAAATCAAGCATGGTCAGAAAAGGGAATCAGGGTTGCAACGTCTGAGACCATGCTCCTAGGAAATACTGGGATAGAGGGATTATAGGCCATCCAGGGTTCTGGTATATGTCATGGCCCTGTCTAGTAGGATAATATCCTCCTCCAAACTAATTCATAAAAGGTTTTATGGGAACCATACCCAAAAAAAAGACATAATGAGGGTTACATATGTTTCCCCTAGTTGAAGGGGATTCAGGATGGGGGTTTCCCATAGTGTGAAACTTACTGCCTCTGGATGGAACTTCGGAGGACTAAGGGGGATTCTCCATAGTACATTTTTTTTTCAGAATCAACATGGAGGAAGAGGAGATAAAGTACATAATATAGGAAGTGACTTGTTCGCCCAGTTGGGCATTCCATCCAGGATCATTGAGACTAAGATTAGACCTAGAAGAAAGAGGAGTCCAACCTCCAACTGTAAGATTCATTTGGGGAATATGGACTCCACCAAATGAGAGAGGATAATATGGAGGATCCATGCCTCCAAATCCAAAACTAGGATTCATATTAGCCGCTGGAATGGAGGATGAGATTTTCGATTTCATGTTGGGCATATCAAAAGAAAAGGAATTAGAGACCGAAGGTATTGACTAAGAATTGTAACTTGGCGTACCAAAAAGATATCTGAAAGGGTTTATACCTATGGGTTGAATAGAACCCACAGGATGGGTAGTAGTAGAGGTGGGGATCTCCAACACCCCAACCATCAAGGCTGAAAGAGTCGAAGGGATCCCACTAATCACATAAGATATAGGAGTCAAGGGACTCCATATGACGTTAGGGTTTGAATTAGTAATCATAATTGGATGATCACAAGTCTGGGAGGTCGAGATATATGTACCACATGTATTAACTTTATGCATTTTAGAAGGAAAATTCGGTAAAGACTCAAGATGAGGTGGTAACTTCAACAAACAATGATATCTGTGAGGAGGCTGGTCTTGCTCCACTATGACTCAAGAATCGAGATATAAAACCAAATCCTAGAGCCATCTAATAATCAAAGAGAACACCAAAATAAATAAAAAAGGCCAATGCACAGAAATAGGATATAGTGGCTGAAAAGAGGCCTCCCTCACTAGAGTAGGTATGTCTCACCCAAGAGGGGCCTGAGACTCCCTTCAAAATATTGGAGGTATCAGAATCAATTATAAGGGACCTCGTGGGCTTAACAATGCAGTTGGTTAGATCCCCTCGGAGAGGTAATCCTCCATAAAGGGTTTGTGTTTTCCGACCCTTATCTGACTCAAGGTACCTACAGAATAACCCTTGCAAGTAACCTATGTGGCTACCTAGGTCAAGCAATTAGAGTCACCACAATATAACCAATGTGCAGGCGAACATTCGTAAGTATGGTCCACAATATGGGCATGGTAAAAAAAACAAAAATATTTAAAGAACGACCTATCATGGAGGTAAAGGTACTAGAAAGACCCCCAAATACGAATAAAACGTCATAAATAAATCAAATCCTAAGAAGGTATTAGAGAGCTATCTCTGCAACTAACTTCGTTCGACCTCATGCTTAACTCCGGTGTGAGCAGAGCCTCCTGATGTCACTAATTACACAATGGGTTTTGTTATCACATGATGTTGTCTGGAGTCGTATGTATTCGTTGTTGGTACCTCAGTCTATAATTCTTTACCTTCCTCTCTCCTTTTCGCAGCCCAAATCTTGAATCTTTTCCCTTTCGATTGTAAAAGTCAATTTTTATTGCCCCATTCTTCTTAAGAGACCTGGTTTCCCTTGAGGCCTTTCCCTAGAGAATTTTTGTCTCAAAGACTTTTCTTTTTTCTCTAAGGATAAACGCTCATCCCGTCATCCCCTTTGTGCAGTCATTGGTCTCCTCACACAGGATGTAACCTTGAGCATGAATCACAGATTTCAGAACATTCTATTTTGGGCTTGAAGCGCAAGCAACATGCAAGTCCAGTTTGCAACGATGAAGATCCCCTGTGAAGTTCATATTAGTGCCCCCCCCTGGAATTTTTATTTTCAAAGTTGCACGAAGTATAGTGCCAGAGAGAAATCCCAAAGTCAAAGATCAAGCAGAGGTTAAGTCTCGACCGCCGGATCTCATTGGGAGATCGACGATGGGAACATTTTGCGGAATTTGGGACTTCGAAAGATTGCGGGAGTTAGATGTTTAAAAGACTCGAAGATCCAAAGACCAAAGCCTGAAAGTAAGCATGATTTGTTGATCTTGATGGTGGTACCTCCGGAAGCTCTGAAGAGCTGAAGTCCCAAAATGAAATATGAGCCATCAAAAGCTAAGGACACATGGAGGCAGATCCCTCTCTTTGGAGTTCAATGATCTAGAGAATTGTGGAAGTTAAGCTATCACAGACCACAATAGCCATGCAACACTGGGTCAGATGATGCATGGCTATCACAGACCACAATAGCCATGCATCATCTGACCTAGTGTTGCAGAGGATTTACTTGAAGGAGGATCCAAGGGACATGTGGCATAAATCCGTGAACTTCGGATAAAGGTCCTAAGTAATTCTCGGTCGTTCAATTCAAGAGGACACACATCAATAGATAGCCATCTCCAAGTAAAATCATTTAAGGAAAACAAGGTTTGAGATTTGATATTCCCATAGCCGGGAGTCACAAAGGGTTCTCAGCATTGATCAACAAGAGCCGCATGTCGTTAGATCCTTAGCTCCAGAGGATTTGCTTGGGGAAAATAAGGTTTGACTATTGAGAAGTCTGAAGTCCGGAGACCCGAAGGAGATCTCAATCGATGATCGAGATGGAAGAAGAAAGGTCCTTGATCTAGTTGCAATTTTCAAATTCCTGAAGCAGGAGTAGAGTCATTGATTGAGGAGGATGTGTGGCAGATGATCTTCCATTTCGAAAGATTCTCATGTGGAGGTTTGAGGTTTGAAAATTCTAAAGCCCGAATCATGAAATAGATCTTGGTCATCGATTCGAAAAGGGAAGATCTGATCATTGATTTGAAGGGGGAAGATTTTGAGCCACTGATCATGAAGCCTCATCCAATATCACGATATTGACGATAATGATCAATTGCAGGGTCAGAAGAAGATCATGTTTTAAAATATTAAGGGTGGGCCACAATCAGAACCATTGTTTTTGGAAAGGGACATGTGGTGTCTCGTGGTGAATTGCAGGGACAAAAGCAGTTTTCTTTCAAACCACCCTTGGTCGCACCTGCAATCGCATAATTACGTGAGATCATGGCCCTAGGTCACAATTAAAAGTGATCCAAAGGAAAGGGAGCTAGCACCGGAGCTCTGGAGCACCAAGTAGGAGGCATCCATCTAGCATAGACACATGGCACTCATTTCAAGTGTTTTTAGACATGTATTCAGCCTATGTTCGAGTGACACATGTCACCACTCCATCCGCGACAAGTCAACATAGAAGCGATAGGTCATCCTCTAGGAGGTGTTATTGTTTAGCGTAAAAAGTATTGCCCCCGCCCCCCAAGGCACAATTTGGCAGATTCTAAAGTTGGTGGGTGGATATGATGGACAATGGTGATAAATATAGAAAGTGCACCCAGATTGTAGATCAGTATCAGATCTACGACCATGGTCCATTGCAGGGACGCAACATGGTCAAGCGATAATTTTCTTGTGTGGTCACACAATTGAAACCACTGTAAAGAGAAAGTTCTACGTGGTGAAAGGTGATGGATTGCAGTCCCAAAAGTGGTCTGAACCCAAACCACTTTTGAGCGACTCCTTAGGATTCACTTTTATATGGAATCCTATTCGAGGGAAGTACGTGGCCACCCCTTGAGCATTTAATCCCATTGATTCTCCAAGGAAAAGAAGTTAATGGAAGGTAGGTTAGGTGGTTGAAAGCTCAGCTCAATCCATAAATTTAAGGCATGGAGGATCTGGAGTAGTCGGCTCGTGGTACCCCTGCGAGCATATTTTTCTGCCAACACATGTCGATCTGAGGTCGCGTCTGATAGAGGGATGTACATTCAGTTTGACAGAAGAAGCGTAGATTCAAATATTTGATTGAGGATGCCATATCACACTCCTGGTAGTCATAGGCAGTACTGAGTATAAATAGTTAGTTTTGATAGCTTGTTAAGTTCATCAATTGGTTGAGCAAAGCTCCCTATTTTTTAATGTTTGGATGCCATAGTTGTTCTCTGGTTATGTATCAAATTTGAGACTTTCATATTAATAGAAGTCAACCTCTTTCCATCTCTCTATAAAACGTTGTGTTAAAACACTCGGGCATGGAGGATCCAGTCGAGGTTTGTTATTATATTGTAATGTAGGTTTGATTACAATAGTATCGTGACCAATTTTAATCAGTGATCTTTGTTATCTTTATCCCTCTTACACTGAATGGATCGGGCATGGAGGATCCAGTCGAGTTGTTGTAGCTACATTGTGATGTAGGCTTGATCATTATGCTATTGTGACTGTGTCGTTTGGACATATTTCATTGTCTAAAGCTTGAGTTCAAGAGCATTCTTGAGCCTGAGTTTTTCCTCTCCAAGCTTCTTGAAGGCCTGATTCCCAAAGTAGTCTTGTTCACTTTTCTTACTAAGTCTTCCCTCTGCTCATACTAAAAATCAATTCACTGACTGAAGTTAATGTGGCCCTCACTTCCCTATGCATTTATTTTCTAGTTCTGTGTTGAAATCATTCTTGTATTGTGTTTTATCCATTTTTATCTCCACTCATATAAATCAAACATCCACCAAACACTCTGATGGATACTGGGATTATCCTCCCGCAATCTGAGGGTGACTCCTAGAGACAACATTCTTGGCAGGGAATGATTTGAAGACATTTCCCTGGGTAAGAATGACAAATATGTCCTGATTATGAAGGTGCATCAGATATCAATATCATTGAAGATTGCAACTTGCACCCGATGACTCCACTTTTTCAGTTGTGGCTCCTAGAGGCAAACACACGAGGTCTACTCCACAACTGCCTCTGGCCACACCTGAAGCCAACCTAGATAAAATTATCAGAAAGGGAAAGACCCCTCAAGAAGAGATTTTGATTGTTGTACCTGGTGATTTTGATAATTTTCATAATCCTTCTTTAGAAACTCCTGTAGCTGCTTCTATTTCTCCTATTATACCATCTGTTGGAGTTTCCATAAATTTAAAATTTGGGAGTTTTCCTACTGATTTCCCCCCTCCTAGACTTGGTTTAGAAGGAGAAATATTTGACACCCCTATTTCCCCTGAAGTTGTACAGTGGTTTAGACCCGAAACCTTAGAATACTTTCCCACTCTGGGATTTACTACTCCTCCTCCTATTAGAGTTTCTTATTTTAAATAAGGGGAAACTTATGTCCCTTTGAACCCCATATCATTCTCCCCCAACACTCAATTTTTTCCTTTATCTCCCAGAAACACAGTTCCAGTCTCACCTGTCCAAAATCCATCTCCCCTTGGTTCTCCTCCAGTTCACATCCCAATGGCAGGAGCTAATCCCCCTAGCAACAGGATGGATGCTATAGTCGTTGATAGGTACACCCCTCTTGTTCTTCCTGAACATCTGAATGTTCTCCCAACTGGTGGCTACCTTAAGTAGTTTCCCAAGTTCACGGATGAGGGAGACATAACTACAGAAGAACACCTTGTATCCTTTTACAATTATGCAAATAATTATGTCATTGTGAACGAAGATGTATGGATGAATATTTTTGTTCATATCCTTGATGGGGAGTCTAGGAAATGGTTTCGGGCCTTGGTTCATAGATCTATTGTTTGCATTGAATCCTTAGATGATGTATTCTTAAGACATTGGGGGGATAAAAAAGATTTCCTTTACTATATTACAGAATTTGGATCACTAAAGAAAGAAGAAGGGGAATCTGTTTCTGACTTATCGAAGAGGTTTAATAAAATTTATAATAAAATCCCCACTGAGATTAAGCCTACATAAAACTATGCCAAAATTACTTATGCTACCACTTTTGACCCTGATTTTTGCCTCCTGTTGAGAGAAATAAGAGCTACCTCCTTGGCTCATATGCAAGATGCGGCCCTTTAAGTAGAGTCCAATATATTGGCAGTTGACAAACTTAGGAGTAAGGCTGATAGAGATAGAAGAAAGGGGAAGTCTGAAGCTTGAACCTTTGGTTCTTTGCTGCCCACCCTCAAGTAGATGAATTGAACAAGCTGGTAAAATCACTCTTTGCTGAGGTGGAACAATTGAAACTGGAAGAAAAGTAGAGCTATAGGAATCCCCAAAATGTTGATAATAGGGGTAACTTCAAAAGACCAAATAATGCCCCTCATATCATCTAAAGAGAGCAAATAAGCAGGGATAGAGATGATTAGAAAATTCAAGCTCCTCTCCAAAATAACCTTGTTACTGATGACGAAGGAGAGGAAGGAGATATTGATTCTAAAATCCATTGTCTTGGAGACACCTCCTCATTTCCTCATTTAACCCAACATGCATATGAGGAATCTCTCATGGATAACCAACTAAACGAGATGAAGAAAGGGGAAAAGACTAGCAACAATCGAAATAGATATAGCCTGAATTCAAAGAAGAGAGAAGGGAACCTTGATATTTATGATTATCCTACTAGAACAGAGGAGCCTGCTAAAGAGGTGGAAGAAAATAGTAAATAAAATGAGTTACAAAAAACCCCACTCGTGGTCAAAAGCCATGTCCCAGAAGTGAAGGAGATTCTGAAGAATCCATCCTCTTTTAAATTTGAGCATGAGATTCAAAATATTAGGATCCCTGTACCTTTTTCAGAGCTAGTCAAGCATGAAGACTTCAAAAAGTGCCTCTCCAAAATGTTGCAGCCCGAACCTTCATCTCATTCCACAGACTCATTCAACCTCCAAGATGAAAATCTAGTTGTCATACTAGGGCCTTTGATAGAGGATAGAGATGATTCCTCACCTCCTTTTTATACATATTTGAATATTCACGACAAATTATTGCACAACTGTTTGATGGATTCAAGGGAATCTCACAATCTCATGCCTAAAATTGTCATGGATTATATTGGGTTGGAGGTTACAAAAACATACCACGACCTATATTCATTCGATTCCATAAAGGTGAAATGCCTCAGGGTTATTAAAGACCTGGTTGTCTCCTTGCTCCAATTTCCAATGAAGAGTGTGGTCATGGACATAGTGGTAGTTGATGTCCCCCCTAAGTTTGGGATGCTCTTGTCAAGATCATGGATCAAAATACTAGGGGGAACTTTGCAAATGGATCTTTCATATGCCACCATACCTATGTTTGGAGGGAAACATAAAAGGATTTATAGTGAAACGCAAATTGCCTACATTATCAGTGATGAAGCCAATCCATTCAACCACCCCATTTTATCAGTCGATACTGATTTAGGAACCATTATATTGCATCTCTCTGATTTTCCTCAGCCACCTATTGAAATAAGAAAGAAACCTATTACCTTTTGTGAAGATCCTCCCCACAATACCTCTGTCTGGATTATTTTTTTTATGGAGCCTCTTCTACGGAAGGTGCTGGCGCTGAAGTGGTTTTTATTTCCCCCACCCAAGAGACTATATCTCTGTCCTACAATTTGGAATTTGAAACAAAAAACAATGTGGAATAATATGAGGCTCTTGTCTTGGGTTTGAGATATTCCAAAGACATGAAAATTGAGGAGCTAGCAGTGTTCAGAGCTGCTGAGCTGATTGTTCATCAAGTCAAAAGTATGTATCAGGATAAGCACTCAAGGTTGAGAGCCTACAAAAATGAATTCTTGGATATGATTGACAGTTTGTTCCCACGTTTTAATATATCATTCATCCCAAGGGAGGAGAACTCTGTGGAAGATTCATTGGTAGTGTCCGCAAGTAATTTCAAGGTCCCTTTGCCCCAAAAAATCAAGTATGAGGTGGAGATAAAATACAGACCCTCTATTCTTAACAATATCAAACATTGGAAGGTATTTGAGGATGATATTGAGACAAAAACATTCCTTGAGACTATGGATGAATTTTCTGATATGCATATTGATCAGGATCAAGATTCTGAAGAAATCCCTCATGTTGATGTTTTTATGAATAAAATTGCTAATCATCATATTGTTTAGTTGCCTAACAACTATATTCCAAAGGGGATTGTTCCTTTGGAGAGTTTTTTTGATAGAAATGATGTTACTATAAAGGTTGAAGGATCAACTGAAGGGGATGATGTGACTGAATGAAATCTAGGAATGGAGGAGGATCCCAAATGGGTCAAATTGTCTAGCAGCTTATCAAAGGAGAAAAGGGCTAAGTATGTCAGACTTTTGAAGGAGTTTGTTGAAGTGTTTTCTTGGACATACGAGGATTTGAGAACATATGACACCAGCATCATTGAACAAAAAATCCCTTTGAAAGAAGATGCCAAACCTTTCAAGAAGAAGCTCAGACAGATAAATCCCATGTTGTTGCCGATTATGGAAAAGGAAGTGAAAAAGATGTTGGATGCGTAGATCATCATCCCTTTGATATTTTCAGAGTGGGTGGCTAATTTGGTGATTGTGAGGAAGAAGAATTGGGAAATCAGGTTGTGTGTCGATTTCAGAAATTTGAACAGGAGCTCCAAGAAAGATAACTACCCCTTGCCAAAGATGGAGAACATCCTACAGAGAGTGACTAGTTCATCCAGGATGTCTATGGTTGATGGCTTCTCTGGATACAATCAAATATCTATATTTCCTGAAGATAGAGAGAAGACAACTTTCAAAACTCCTTAGAGCACATTTATGTATGATAAAATTCCATTTGGATTGATGAACGCAGGAGCAAACTTCCAACGAGCCATGGACATTGCCTTCATTGGAGAAAAGTAAAAATTTGTAGTCATCTATCTAGATGACATTACAATATTTTCAAGGTATGATAAAGAGCATTGTCATCATTTGAAGAAGGTTTTCCTGAAGTGCATAAAGTTTGGTCTCTCTCTCAATCCTAAGAAGTCTTTATTTTCCATGCAAGAGGGAAAATTGTTGGGGCATATTGTGTCAGCTCAAGAGGTGAAGATTTATCCAAGATGTGTTGAGGCCATCCAATCCTTATATTTTCCCAGATCCAGGAAAGAGGTTCAGTCTTTCCTGGGTAAAATCAACTTTATGAGGAGGTTCATTTCTAATTTTTCTGAGTTGGTTAAATACATTACAACCATGCTCAGAAAGGGGAATGAAGTGAAATGGACTGTTGATTATAGAAATTATTTCAACCAAATCAAGAGGGATTTGACTGAAGCACCTATGCTCATCATCCTTGCCTATTCTAAGGAATTTATGATTTTCTCTTTCTCTTCATTTGATACACTAGCTATTTTTTTTCTACAAAGAAATGCAGAGGGGCTAGAGAAACCTATTTCCTTTTTTAGCAGAGCACCGAGGGATGAAAAAATGAGATATGACATCATGGAGAAGAAATCCTATTATTTGGTGAAGGTCCTCTATATTTGCCTCAAATATTATTTCATATGTCCCCTTGTCCTCAATAAAGGAGATATTTATCCAACCTGACATAGACGTGAAAATAGGCAAGTGGATTTCCAAGATTCTAGAGTTTGACCTGGAAATAAATCCCACCAAGTTGGTAAAAGGCCAAGGTTTAGCCAGGTTACTGGCTGAATCAAATTGCAAGGCATTGGGGATAAATTTCATGAATGTAGACTAAGAAAATCAACAAACTGATATTGTTGATGAAGTCTCTCATGTCAACCCCAACTTAGTAGGATTCCCATGGTAAAAATACATCATATACTTCCTGTAGAAGTTGAGGCCCCCTGATGGTTTGGAAAAAAACAAGGTGAGAGCCTTGAAACTGAAAGCAATCAAGTACTGTATCATTGATCATATTTTATATTAGAAGGAGCCTATGGGAGTTCTATTAAGATGCCTAGACCCACAAGAGGCCCAAAGAGCCATGACTGATTTTCAGGACAACTCATGTGGGGGACATCATTTTTGGAGGACCACAACTTACAAGATCCTCAAAGCTGGGTATTTCTGGCCCAACCTTTTCTCTAATGTTTGTGCAAAGATCAGAGCTTGCACCAAGTGTCAAAACTTTGTTGGAAAGAAACAACTCAAATTTTTTCCTTTGAAGCCTGTAATGGTTTTTGGACCTTTTCAACAGTGGGGTCTGGACTTCATTGGGGAGATCCACCCAGCCTCAAGTGGCCAGCACAGGTGGATTTTGACTACCACCGATTATTTTACCAAATGGATATAAGCCATCTCTACAAGGAGTGCCTCCCACAAGGTGATCATAAATTTTCTTGAAGATATAATGTCCAGATTTGGTTGTCCGAGCAGAACTATTACAGACAATTCAACTTCTTTCAGAGTTGAGCAATTAATTAGTTTCTATGAGCAATATGGGATCACATTAGTCCATTCTACTCCCTACTACCCTCAGGGAAATGGAATAGCAGAGTCTTCTAACAAGAGCCTCATAAATATCCTCAAAAGACTTTTAGAAGACAACAAGAAAGCATGGGATTCAAAGATGAATTTTGCATTATGGGCTGACAGAGTTACCACAAAAAGATCATTGGGAATTTCCCCTTTTCAACTGGTATATGGTGTTGGGGAAGTTTTTCCTTCACATCTAGATTTTCCTGTGGAAAAATTCTTCCAGGACTATTAAGGGGATCCTGATGATATGATTAGGAGGATATTGTAGCTGGTAGAAGTGCAGAAAACCAAGGAGAAGTTGTTTGATAAGGCCCAGGATCATCAACAGAAGATAAAGCGAGCCTTCGATAAGAAGACAAGAAAGGAATATTTCTAGCTAGGGGATCTGGTGCTCAAATGGGATGCCCCCAAACAACACAAAGGCAAACATGGAAAATTTTAATCCTTGTATATTGGGCCCTTCAAGATTTCTGAGGTATTCCCGAACAACACTTATAAATTGCAGAACTTGGAGGATTCTAAAGTGTTGGGTGGCCCTATCAATGGGAATTTTCTGAAGAAATATTTTTTTTAATCCATGATTGGATTCTCAACATTATAAATACCTCTTTTTTTTGTTTTAATAAGAGACTCCATAACCCAAAGCTAAGGCATTGGAGCTGCTCATTCTTAGAAACTCACAGGGAGCATGCCATCCCCTATGGAGCCAAATGTTATCACATGATGTTGTTTGGATTCGTATGTATTCGTTGTTGGTGCTTTAGTCTGTAATTATTTCCCTATCTCTCTCCTTTTCGCAGCCCATATCTTGAATCTTTTCCCTTTCGACGGTTAAAGTTAGTTTTTATTACCCCATTCTTCTTAAGAGACCTAGTTTCCCTTTAGGCCTTGCCTGAGAGAAATTTTGGCTCAAATCCTTTTCTGTTTTCTCTAAGGATAAATTCTCATCCCCTCATCCCCTTTGTGCATTCATTGATCTTCCTATTTTCCAAGCCCACAACAAGTTTTCAGAGTCCTTGTTCACATAGGTCGCAACCTTGAGCATGAAGCACAACTTTCAGAAAAGTCTATTTCGGGATTGAAGCACAAGCAGTAGGAAGGTCCATTTTGCAATGAAGGAGATCCCCTATGAAGTTCATATTAGTGGCCCTTGATTATTCATATTTTCAAATTTGTGCGAAGTATAACACCGGAGTGAAAGCCCAAATTCAAATATCAAACAGAGGTTAAATCTCGACCGTCAGATCTCATTGGGAGAATGACAGTGGGAAACTTTTGTGGAATTATGGACTTTGGAAGATTGTGGGAGTTAGAAGTTTAAAATACCCGAAGATCTGAATCCTGAACCCTCGAAGTAAGCATGATCCGTTGATCTTGGTGGCGGTACCTTCGGAATATCTGAAGATCCGAAGTCCCGAAATGAAAACTAAGCCATCAAAAGATGAGGACACATGGAGGCAGATCCCTCACTTCAGATTTCGATGCTCTGGAGAATAGTGGAAGTTAAGCTTCAAAAAGTTTCGAAGGGTCAAAGCCTGAAGTCGCAAAGTGCCGAAGCACGTGGCACACTCATCGGTTAGGAAAAGTGGTGCTCATTCCATGGTCATTTGGTCGTGGCACACATAAGCCTTCTTTTCATGACACATTAGCAGACGTGACATCGTATGATGTCAGTCCACCATGTCATCTAGACCATCCATCAATGGAGACACGCAATAGAATTTCGCGAGCTTTGAGTGAAAAATAAGTTTGAGATTCGATTTTCTTGGAGCCCTGAGACCCAAAAATATCTCAGCCGTCAGTTTGTGAGAAGCCACACATCGCCAGATCCTTCGTTTTGGAGGCAGAAGAGGTTGAAATTTGACTTTTTCGAAGGCCGAAGACCCAAAGGGATCTCAACCATCGATCTTCGTTAGCCACATGTCATCTGATATAGCGTTGTAGAGGATTTACTTGAAGGAGGATCCAAGGGACATGTGACATAAATCCATGAACTCCATATAAAGGTCCAAAGTAATTCTCGGTCGTTTGATTCAAGAGGACACACGTCAATAGTTAGAAATCTCCAGGTAAAATCATTTAAGGAAAAATGAGGTTTTAGATTTTCTATTCCCGGAGCTCGGAGTCATGAAGGGATCTGATCCATTGATCATCAAGAGTTGTGCATCGTCAGATCCTTATCTCTAGAGGATTTTCTTGGGGAAAATAAGGTTTGACTATTGAGAATTCTGAAGTCCGGAGACCCAAAGGAGATCGTGATTGATGATCGAGATGGAAGAAGAAAGGTCGTTGATCTGGTTGAAAGGGTCAAAGTCCCAAAGAAGGAGAAGAGTCATTGATTGAGGAGGATGCGTGGCAGACGATCTTCCATTTTGGAATATTCTCATGTGGAGGTTTGAGGTTTTAAAAGTCCGAAGCTCGAATAGAAAAATAGATCTCGACCGTCGATTCGAAAAGGGAAGATCTTATCCATTGATTTGAAGGGAGAATATTTTGAGCCACTGATCATGAAGCCTCATCCAAGATCATGAGATTGATGGTCACGCTCAAGTGTGAGGTCAGAAGAAGCTCAGGTTTTAAAAGATTGAGGGCGGGCTGCAATCAGAACCATTGTTTTGGGAAATGGACACGTGGTGTCTCGTGGTGAATTGTGGGGACAAAAGTAGTTTGATTTCAAACCACCCTTGGCCACGCCCGTAATCATGAAATTACATGAGTTCATGTCCCTAGGTCACATTTAAAATCGAGCCAAAGGAAAAGGAGCTAGTGCTCGAGCCCTAGAGCGCCAAGTATGTGGCATCTGTCTAGAATAGACACATGGCACTCATTTCAAGTGTTTTTACACATTCCTTCAGCCTATGTTTGAGTGACACATGTTGCCACTCCTTCTGTGACACATCATCCTAACAGTGATAGGTCATCCTCCTAGAGGTGTTATTGTTCAGCGTTAAAAGTAGTGCCCCCCCCCAAGGCACAATTTGGTAGATTCTAAAGTTGGTGGGAGGATATGCTGGGTGATGGCGCTAAATATAGCAGGTGTGACCAGATTGTCAATTGAGATTAGATCTACAGCCATGGTCCATTGCACGGACGCAACATGCTCGAGAGATAATTTTCTTGAGTGGTCCTATAATTGAAACCATGGTAAAGAGAAGATGCTACGTGGTGAAATCTGATGGATTGCGGGCCCAAAAGAGGTCTGAACCCAAACCACTTTTGAGCAGCCCCACAATTGTGTGTTTATATGGAATCCTATCTAAGGGCAGCACATGGTCGCCCCCTAATCATTTAGTCCCGTTGAGTCCCTAAGGAAAATAAGTTAATGGAAGGTAGGTTAGGTGGTTCAAGCCTCAGTTCCATCCGTAAATGGAAGGTGTGGAGGATCTGTAGCATTGGGCCCATGGTACCCCTGCGAATATATTTTTTTGCCAACCCATGCTGATCTGAGATCGCGTCTGACAAAGAGATGCACATTTGGTCTAACATAAGAAGTGCAGATGCAAAGCTTTGATTGAGGATGCCAGATCACACTCCTGGTAGTCATAGGAGGTTCTGAGTATAAATAGTTAGTTTTGATAGTTTGTTAAGGTCATCAACTGGTTGAGAAGAGCTCCCTATTTTGTAATGCTTGGATGCCAGAGTTGTTCTCTGGTTATGTATCAAATTTGAAACTTTCAGATTAATAGAAGTCATCCTCTTTCCATCTCTCTGTGTTAAAACACTCAAGCATGGAGGATCCAGTCGATGGTTGTGATTATATTGTAATGTAGGTTTGATTACAATAGTATCGTGACTATTTTTAATCAGTTCTCTTAGTTATATTTTTCCCTCTTACATTGAATGGCTCGGGCATGGAGGATCTAGTCGAGTTGTTTTAGCTGCATTGTGATGTCGGTTTGATCATTATGTTGTTGTGACTGTGTCATTTTGACATATTTCAGTGTTTGAAGCTTGAGTTCAAGAGAATTCTTGAGCCTGAGTTTTTCCTCTCCAAGTTTCTTGAAGGCCTAATGCCCAAAGCAGTCTTGTTCACTTTTATTACTAAGTCTTTCCTCTTCTCATACTAAAACTCAATTCAATGACTAAAGTTAATGTGGCCCTCACTTCCCTGTGCATTTCTTGTCCAGTTTTGTGTTGAAATCATTCTTTTATTGAGTTTTCTCCATTTTGACCTCCACTCATATAAATCAAACATCCACCAAATACTCTGATGGGTACTGGGCTTATCCTCCTGCAATCTTAGGGTGACTCCCAGTGCTAACAGGTTTCACCACTCCCTTGTCATACACATATGTTTAGTTTAATAACCTTGGAGAAGTTTACTCACAAAATCCTATTCCAAGGCCCTATGTCCTATTGTTGGTTATCTATTCTTCTTCCCTTACCTTCTGATTTATTGACCCATGGTTCATGTCTTTTGGGTTTCCAACAAAGCCTCTAAAACTATCAGCCCTCCTGGTAAACTAGAAGGCAACACAAGACACAGAGTGCATTGCGTAGTCTCACCTGAGATAGCTTTAAATGGGTGGATGTAAGACTCAGGTGTTTACAACCTAGGATTGAGTATGAGGTAGGGGTTTATTATTAAGAGCCATATACTACGAATTGTGATTGCAATATACTATTACTCACGGGTGCGCATTTATATTTCACAGTTTATTTCCCGAACAACACAATCATATTTCATAACAATGTATTAACTCATTCATTAAGCATAACAAGTAATTGCTGAAAGAAAACAAAGATATACATGCATTCATCATTTTACACAGATATTACCATGGTTCACCCCCTCTCGAGCTACGTCCATAAATATTTGTCTCTAGGATCTTTTATTATGGTAGTTCTGCATCTCTAGCGTTGTGCGCTTACAATTCTCCTAAGATGGGTAAGATTTGTATGAGGTGAACTAGATCGCACCATGATACACAGCCTAGGATCTAATCCTCAGATCTTCCTTCTCTCCTTTATTCTTTGATCAATAGCTCGCAAAAATGGTTCATAACAATATTACATAACACATCAACTCATACATACTATGATCGAATATTACAAAATCCGAACTAATACAAAAAGGAACCAAACTTTTCTATGATACTTATGTATCTATATTTATATATATCAGGATCTTCATCCATTTACAATGTATTACCAAAACCCTAACCCTACCGACGTTAGGTCTTCCTCCCATGCACATGTGTTATTTTTCCTCTAGTTGTCGCTTTCTTTGTGCACGCTTTATTGCATACGCGCATGTTGTTCTTCCTCCAGTTGTTACTTCAGTTTATGCATGCTTTCTTTCCCACGATAATCCTTCTTTCCACTTCGGCCTAGTGCCAATAGGCCCCCAACACTGACATGTGACTCATTCTGAGTCACCTAATCCTTCTAAGCTTCTTCGATCTCCTTGGTGATCATCTAGAACTTTTCCTTGAGCTCTGCTTCTTTGGTAGTGTCTGCGTGGTCTTCTCCTTGATGGTGTCCACTACCTGAACTACCACTTCGTCACTCAACAATATTTCACATTCTTCCTGGGTCTATGATATTTGTGTTTTATTTCCTTCTACCTATGCGAGTACTTCTACTACCCATTCCTGTAATGGATTTATTTGAGCCTGACGTTCATGTTTCTTCGTTTGCACAGTGATAAGTTCTGCCTGCATCTTCTTTATCTCTTGCATCTCTTTGACTTGTTCTAGGATTGGTATGGTATTTTGCCTCTGTTTGAGTTCTTGGCTCACTGGAATGATCCTTTCCCCTTCCTTGTCCCAGCATTATACCTGTGGATCCTCCTCCAACCTTGTCCAAAGTTGCGCTGCTTTATCGAACAATTCAGCTGTTGTACTAACCTGTTGTTCTATCTCCTACAACTGTGATGTTGCTTCCTGTTTCCTTTGCTCCTTCACTGCTGGTGGAGTGGTTGGTGAGAGTTGTTCACAGATATTCTTGATCTCCCT
Source organism: Picea engelmannii (assembly GCA_009831015.1). NCBI lineage: Eukaryota > Viridiplantae > Streptophyta > Pinopsida > Pinales > Pinaceae > Picea > Picea engelmannii. The sequence continues at coordinate 127,094 of ML783447.1, forward strand.
CTGATATTGATCAATTGCCTGCGCAATCTAGTCGATATTTTCTGCTACTGGGAGTTCATTTCCTTGCGCAGTGCTTGGGATTTTCTCAAAAATTCCTCCCACTCTTCGTTCCAGTTCATTCCTGCATTCTTTTTCCTCCTGAGTTTCGAGCTTGGCCTGCTCACAAACGTTTTTCAGCACCTCCCACTTCTTTGTTCCTTGCTTTAGCTCGACTAAGTTTTTATGTGCAAGAGACCTTACCTCATGGTCGATGCTAACCTACAATTTGTGTAGTTCCCTTGATGGTATCCGCATCAAGACCAATTGGATGTAGTCCAAATCCTTCAAGGGTGTCTTCCCCATGATTTCATCCATGCACAACATGCTAGGTTTGATGTAAATTGTTTCGTTTGCGTGTGGCATGGAGTGGACCAGGTCTCATTCTTCTACCTCCACTCTTTATTTGGTCTGTACTGTCGATGGATCTATGCCTCTGCTATTGCTTGCTATCTGTGCTTCCCCAAATTTCTTGAGGAACTGTCCCATTTCTGCCATCTCTTTTTGCATTTTATCCCTATGATGTGATGCATGATCGAAATATTCTACTAGGAAATCCTGTACCATTATGGCGATTATTTCCCCATCGTCCTCCGTGATCATATAATCTGGTGATGCTCGTTGTGCCTTTGATTTCTTGCACGTGCCTCTTGCCTGCACGACTGGTCTCTTATGTCCCCCTAGTTCCTGTGTGATGGGATTTGGTGTGGTCTCCTTTGCTCCCTCGGCCTATTTCTCCTGTTTGTTGGTCATATGTGCAGTCTCTTTCTTCCCCTTTTGGGTCCCTGTCTGCTTTGAACCTTCTTCTGCCTGAGTCGGCTTTATTTGGCCCATCCTCAGTTTCTTGAGCACTGGGATTTCCAGACGTTGTGTTTCCACCTACGTTGCCTCTCCTTTTGTTGTTCTTTCTGGTACTTCTTGGGTAATGATTAGGATCCTCAATTCATCAGGCCATTCGTTGATGACCATGTCGATATCACCCTCTATTATGCAATAGCGCATCTGTAGCCACTTTTTATTTGGATCCTTATTTGGTTGTATCCACATTGTTTGGCGTGTGGCCTGGAAGTTGGCGATGTTCGTATATCATGCGATAGCCTATGGTGTTATTCTCCATGATTGGTTGATAGTTTCTTGTATGTCATGTAGGTATGATTTGAATATGATTCCATTCTCCCTCTTATGCCTAGCCTATGGCCCAGATCTCAGTAATAGGTATCTTTCTCCTGCAGGCTATGGTATAGTACAAAAAATTACATATCCTAGTTCTTGCCATCCCATGAAGGCTATTAGGGTAATCAACCATGAGTAATGTAAATCTGTGCCTAGGTCCTATGCATCCTTGTAGTCCTCTTGAAATAAGTTCAATAAATATGGCGCCCAACTCATTGAGGTGCCTTCTGTGCACTAAGCTACAACTACAATGACTCCTGCTGGTAATTCGTCTTTGCGGCATTTTCTGAGCAATTTGCAAGATAAGATATTTGCACCCAATTGTGTAATTTCATTGTTGATTCATTTGATCATGATGCCCCTCGTTCCCTTAGCGATGCCATATTTATTTTTCATTTTTTTTGCCAATAATTTCTACTTGGATTTGTTGTCCAAAATCAATGTGGGATCCATACCCCAGATTGGTAATCTTGTTATTTGTGCAATAATCTCAATGGTTATGGGGATGGGTTTGTATAGCCATATATCCCCTCCATGTGTGACTTCTAATAGATTCTTGATGCATGCTTTCGCGTACTGGCCTCTGTCAAAATGTGGTAGCTTCAACAAACCTAAGATTCTTGCTCTATCCAGCTCAGCTGCCCACTAGTGTGGCTGGTTGATCATTTCTCTAAGTCGGGTTATGCCTATGGTCTGTATAAATACCCTCTACACAAGTTCCAGGAACTTGTCTTTGTACATCATGGTCGGAATACTTCATCTTCCCGACATGACCCAGTAATTTTGGTTCTACCTATACTCCAGCTGGTATGTGTGGTAGAACAATTTATGCTGCAGGTTTCTCACGGGGTGAGCTCGGTATCTGAACTCTGTATTCCTACTGTAGTGGCTGGTTTGAAGTTCCAACAACTTCCAGTTGTTCCCCCATCAGCCATTCTAGCCAATCTGAGGCATTTTCAGTAGTCTCCTCTACTGGTTGACCTAAGATGGTCATTTGCAACTCGTCTGGTTGCACTGTTGCTTCCATATTTTGTGTCGTATCATTAACTTCCATGGCTGCTTCGGTGCTTTCTTGTTTCACTTCCTATTGGGTTTATGCTTCCTCGTTCTGAGGTACCTACACCACTGCTGGCGTATCCACTTTCATGGCCTCTTCTTGTGGCTACCGAATCTCTTCCAGTATCAGTGTAGGGTTCACCAGTAGCGTCTCTGGAGAGTGGATATCGTCGATGTCGACGATCTCCAGCTGATGTTGTTTGTTCTCCTCCAACAATCCTCGTGACCTAGTTTGAACGTTGGTCCATCTGGTTGTCTGGCTTGCTTCTGCCAACTTTGGTGGTGCCATAGTGGTGATTTTCGAATGTTTGATGAGTTCGAATAACTTCTATGAGCTTTGTGGTCTCGCTCTGTTCGTTCTAGCTGCTATTACTCTCTCTCTATTTTCCTTTCGCGAATAGACTAGTTTCTCCCATGCTTGCGTGTTGTATGGGCTTGTCACGAAGCTTGTCAAGGACGCTTCCTCCATTATGCATTTAATGCATCATAACTATGGGTTCAACTCATTTGTGGTGGTTTTGTACTTTCCATTACGTTTTCTTTTCTGTCTCCCGTTGTCGTGTTTAATTTGATGTCCCATTGGTCCTTGTCGTGCTTTAATTTCGCCTAGTGTTGTCCTGTCATACTGCTTTTGTTGATTTTCATTTTCTCGCTTGTTTCCCTTTGTATATGAGTGTTGTACTTACCTTTGATTAATTATTGTTTCGAACGTCATATTGAATTTCTATCTCTGGCGTGTTGCACGCTTTTTAGTCTTGTTTCCTTTTTGTTCTCTTTTTTATTTTAATATATATATATATATATTTTGTTTACTGCGCGGTGGGTGGTTGATAGTTCTTATATAGCTTCAGTCGGCTCCCATTGATCATTCCTCTGAGGTTTTCACTTGCTAAATCTCGTAACTATACAACTCCTCTGTCTATGACATATTTTACCTCGTATGGTCCTAGATAATGCATTCTAAGCTTCCCCGGGTGCTAAAACAACTTTCTGTCTTAGAGAAATACTAGATCTCCTTCCTTGAACATTTTATTCTTGATGTGTCAATCATGCCAATCTTTGTCTCTTGATTTCTGCACTTGTTGATGGAATCCTACCAATATTAGGTCTTCCTCTATTAACAATAGTTGATTCAATCTCTCCTGTATTGCGCCTCGTTCTGTCATTTGTGTGATAGATGCTACGCATAAGATGGGTACTAAAAATTCTAATGGCACTACTGCTTCTTGGCCATAGACTAGTTTGAATGGTGTGTCCCCTATCAAACTTTTGCATGTGGTCCTATACGCCCATAATAATGCTGGTACTTTAAGGTCCCAGTTGTCTCTGTTGACGTTACAGATCTTTGTCAGCACGTTCTCCAGAATTTTGTTGAAAGCTTCTACTATGCCATTCTCATGTGGATGATATGGTGTGCTCTTTTGGTGATGAAATTCAAACTCTTCAGTCATCACACAGATGGTTTTGTTTATGAAGTGTGTGCCTTGGTCACTCATAAAACTCTTGGGCACCCAAATATAGTGATTACTTGTTCAAACAAGAAGTTTGCAGTTGTCTCTGTACTGCAATATTTTACTGGTGTGACTTCTTCCCATCTTGTTAGGTATTATGTCATGGTGATAATGTATATTGCCCCTGTTCTTTTGTATGGTGGGTTAATTGGTCCCACAAAGTCTATTTCCCATTTGTCAAATTATTGTAATGTTACTTGTGGTCGTAGTGGCATGTCATTCCTTCTGTTGGGTTTGCATACCCTTTGACAGACATCGCATCTTTGATAGTACTCTTTCGAGTTGTTGTGAATCATTAGCCACCATAGTCTTGTGCACAGTACCTTCTACATGGTAGATTTTCCTACATAATGCCTTCCTGCTATTCCCTCGTGGGATTCTACTAAAATTCTTGGTCATTCGTTCTCTAACACGTACCTTCGCAAGATGTTGTCTATGCCCATCTTGTATAGGTGTCTTGTGATCAGTTGATAGTCGGCTCCGCGGACTACCAGGTTCTTCTTTTGTGCGGTGGTATATTCTTGGGGTGCAGTACCTATGCTTAAGTACTGGATGATATCTGTGAAGTAGTCATCAACAATCTATACTGAGAATAACTGTGCATCCAGAAAGTTGTCTTCTAAATTTATAGGTTCTTCTCCATTTTTTACCCTGGACAGGTGGTCAGGTCCTGCATTCAATTTTCTTGGTTTAACTATTACTTCAAAATCAAATTCTTGAAATAACAGTAACCATCGACAAATTCTCCCCCCCCAACACTGGCTTGTTGACTAGGTATTTCAGGGCTGAGTGAACTGTAAACATCTTAAAGTGTTTCCCCAATAGGTAATGTTTGAACTTCTGCAATGCATAGACCATGGCTAGGCCTTCTCTTTCTGTTGTGTTATAATTCTATTCCGAGTCTGATAGATTTCTTCTTGCAAATTTTATCAGGTGATCCAAGTCTCCTGCTCCTGGTTGCGCTAAGATAGCTCCCAGTGCTATTGCTAATGCATCTACATGCACATGGAATGTCTTTCCCTAGTCTGGAAATATTATATCGGGGAAGTAACCATCTTTTCCTTCATTTTATCCAGACCATGTTGACACTCATCGTTCCATTGATACTTTGTATCCTTCCTTAACAGTTTTTCTAGTGGTGTTGTGATCTGCGCATACCCTTTGATGAATTTCTTGTAGTATCATGTGTGCCCTAACGCTGTTCTTAGCTGAAAGACTATTTTTGGTGTTGGTAAGTTAACAATGATTGTGATCTTGGCTGGATCCACTAACAAGCCTTGTTTTCATACTATATGGCCCAACAATATCCCAAACGATGTTCCAAATATGGATTTCTTGATGTTCAATGATATCTGGCATTGTCTACATTGTTCTAACATCAGTCATAAAACTTCCACATGGTTTTTCAATAGACTATAAATTGTCCAATCATCTAGGTATACTTAGAGAAATTGATGGATGAACTCCTTAAATGTTGCAATGACCACTCTGGAGAATATTGTAGGTTCATTCTTCAGTCCAAATAGCATGACTGTGTACTGATAAGATCCCCATTCCATCGCAAACGTGGTATTGTGTCTTTCCTCTTGTGCTATCTTAATCTTATGGTAGCCTAAGAATCCATCAGTGAATGAGTAAGCTTCATGTCCCCCACATTCTCTAACACTTCATCCATGAATGGTGTATGGAATGGGTCGTGTAGGAATGCATCGTTCAAATTCCTCAAGTCGATGCATATCATGATACCTCTTCCTTGTTTCTTGTCATGTACTACCATTGGGATTATCCATTCTAATTCCTCAACTGGTTCGATGATGCCGACTTCGAGCATCCTATCAATCTCATCTTTAAATTTATGTTTATATATGGGGTTTAGTATGTAGGGTCATTGTTTAATAGGTCTCATGTCGGTTCTGAGTGGTATCTTCATTTCTCCTAATTATCTGTCTATACCCTTCATCTCTGTAAATGTTGTGGGAAAAAGGTTGTTATATTCTCACAACAATTCTGTGATGCTTTCTACTGTTTGCTCATCCCAGTAATCTCCAATGCTGGCTGTTTTGGGTTTTTCAGTTGTCCCAATGTTGACTTTATTTACCTTGATTGGCGTGGAAATGACTTTTGATTCTATGGGTAGTCCTTCCACATCTCTTTCACCTTCTACTTCTTCGATCTGAATATCGCGTGGATCATCTTCATCCGGTGCTTCCTCCTGTACATGGTAACATGAAAGTAGTTCCTTGATTGTCTATTTATTTCATTGTTTCTCTTATGTGATCAATTCTATTTCTGGTTCTTTGATGAATATTACTCCTCTAATTTGTTTGAGGGTTGCGTCTATGTTAGGGTTCTCATGCTTGAATGAGAAAATGATTGTGAAGTTCTGTTGCAATATCCTCCATGTTGTAGTTCCTTTGCACAATTCCTGGTCTGTATACTAGTTCACTGGTATTCCCTCTAAAGTATGTATGAAGTGATGAGGCCATTCTTTTGGTGGTGTCATTTTCCACAGCATTTTGCACTTTGCCAAGTGGTCCGCTGGTGCCTCTTGTCCTTCGTATTTTTGTTGTTTGTTGTATTCTTGTTCTTCACTGAACCTTATGTGCAATAGTCACTTACATTGATACCATTATGTGATGGTCTCTTTATGTGCGCCCCACCATCTTGCGGGTGTGGCCTTGAGTGCTAAGTCAAGTGATAATAGTCGTCGGTTTTCTAATACTTCATATTCATATTGTGTCAAGAATGTTTCCAAATAATTTAGTCTGTGGAAACTGGGTGGTTCTTTGATTAGTCTTTGTTGCCAGTTTTCTAACCCAGTGTCTGAGTCTGTTTCACATGAAGTAATGCTCTGCCAATTGAGTACCCCGTCTGCAATTGGGTTTACGTAATCCTCATCACGCGCAGTTGTTATGTACAATTGGTCGATCTCCTCTAAGTCTAGGAAAGTGGGTTCTACGAACCTCTCCCATTCTGATGGATCTAGTGGTTCTATGAATCTATATTCTCTAGACTCAAATGTCATTTTCCTGGTTTTCAAATTGATTATAGCCTAGTTCTCAAACGCCCAATCCAGACCAGGCAATGCCGGGTAAGGTGTTGTGTCATCTACTATTTCAATGACTTCAAAATATTCTTTAGTGTGCACTCCATCCAGATCTGCTGTCACTCCTTTCAGTCTACCTATCAGTAGGACTCTATGCTAATTTGCTAGTTTCAATTGGACATTTGAGTATCCCAGTGTTGGCTCTCCCATACATTGCCATGTCTTCTTTGGTAGCACATTCACTTCGAATCCTAGGTCTAGTATAATGTTTCCCATATTGAAATCCCCAATGTTAGAATTTAGTCTAAAGTCCCTACTTTTTCTTCTTCTTTTGTGTAGGTGATTGATGGTTTTTGGTTCTAGCTTTTCTTCCATCTCGTTGCTACATTTCTCTAGTATGTTTTGCAATATTTTCACAGATGAAGGATTAATTAATAATTTCACGCATGATTGAAAAACGCCTTTGATTGTACTTACTTCTCCCATGGGTTACATTCCGTTGGTATGATCCAGCGAGGGCGGAATATCATATTCTGGGGCTTCCTTGAATGGTTGCACAGTTGAAGTCGACGTTGTGTCCTCCTTATGAAATTGTTGTTTGGCTTCCTTAAAGTTCTCCTTTTCTTTTGGCGCGTCGAACTGATTTCTTGGTTTAGTGTTCTTCTTTACCCATTGGTTATGTGTTGGTTCCTATCAAACTACATCAGTGCCTATTTTTGTTCCTCCACGAGTGACTATGTTGATGTTTCGTCTGTCATCTTTTGCTTTGGCTGAAATCCACTGAAAATTCTAATTGTTCTAGTTTCTTGTTTCCTGAATCTTTACTAGTAGTGTCGGACATTCCTCTATATCGTGGTTCGATGTGCGGAAATACATGCAAGTGGCTGGTGGAAGTGGACATTCCCGTGCATAATGTCCTAGTTGATGACAATTGTGACATGTGACTGGTCCTCTACTGCGCCTAAAACCTCCTCTAGATCATCCTCCTCCTTGATATCATGCTCGGTCACCTCTCGACGCATTATTCTATGGTGCCTGATTATACTGCGCGGTATTGTATTGGGGCTATGTTGGGTTGTACTGCGGCTGCACATTATGGTATGGTTGTTTCACACTGTTATACTGCTGCTGCGGAGTGTTGTATGGAGTTGGGGCTTGATTGAACTGTGGCACTGATTTCCCAGTCATCATTTCGGTTTGTACCCTGTATGCATCTGATGTTCTCTCCCGCATCAGCTCCATAGTTCTGCAATATTTGTCGTCGTGGACCACTAATTTACAAAAGGTGTAATATGAATTCTTTGGAATTGTCTGGTATTACTGCATCATCGTGTAGTGATAAGGGTCGTGACCCAGTTTCTTACATATTTTGTGCAATAATCCTCCCTGTGGTAGAGTATTTGGCATACTTGTTTCCATATACTGCGCGAATGTTGGGCATTCGTTCTTGTGGTGTCCTTTTGTCCTGGATGTGGTGCACCAAACGGATTCTCGTTTGTCCTTGTTCTTATTCTGGTTCAAATGAAATGTTAGATTCTTCAAATCCTCCTTCAATTCCTCAATAGATGGGTTCGTCAGCTGGTACTGGTTCTCTTCCAGTTGCAAGGATGCATGAAGAGCCTCTGACTGCATCTAAAAAATTTGTTGTCGTAAGGGATGTTTTAAGTGTGGGAGTAGTGAGTTGACAAACAAGTGCCGCTACTGCATCTCGGTCATAAGGTATTTTAGTTTTCCCTTTAGTCGCTTGAATCTCTGATCAATCTCCCATACATACTCTCCTAGTTTCTATCTTATCTTGATCATCTCATTCATGTACTGATCCTCTGAGCTCAGCTTCTAGAACTCATTAATCAATAGCTTCCTAATGTCTGCTAGTGTCCTTGTCGTCCTAGGGGCACTGTTTGTGTCTAGACTCATGTACCAGTCTAGTGCGCAGTCTCTGAGCGTAATCTCTAGTTGTGCAAGTTTAGTATATTCATCAGTGATCTTATTTGCTTCCCAAATCTTTGCACAAATGAAAAAATGGTTCTTAGGGTCTTCTGTTGATTCCCCTCGAAATTCAGGTAATCTGATAGTGGGATCGTGTCTTTCCATTATGAATACTGAACTACTACCTCTGCGCGGTGTAGATACTTGACTAGTGATGCCTGAACTGGCTCCTCCAGTTGTTTCTCCTTGTGTAGATGTACTTCCTTCTATCGGACTTCCTCCAAACCTTGGTTTCCTAAACGGTGGTGTTCTCTTTGCTGTATTAGTTGCACATGGGTTTATGGGTTCCACATTGACATTAATATGGATAGGATGGCTGCCTTCTCCTCCCATTCTTAGGCCTCTCATCTTCCTCTCATATGTTGTGTGAAGGATTTCCTCAATCTTCTCCACAACCTGGAGATCCTCTACCTCTTCCTCATTGCTCGCCAATCCTTCCCTCCTGGCTATGGCTCTCTTCTTGGTATTCACCTTATATTGGTAGGGTACTCTGCTACACGTCATTCCTGATGATACCAAGATCCACTTGAGTTGGTCATCATCCATCATGATCAGGTCCAAGGGTTCCTCCTCCTTCTTTCCTTTATCCTTACCTCCTTCCATTTATCCTCTCTCTGTCAGTGTTTTCCCCCTTCCCCCATGCACGCAAGGAAGTTTAGCTATATGATTCCATTGTAATTACACCTTTGTTATATAGAAATATCTTAATAGAAGTATACAAGGATTGAATGTAACTTCCTCGAGGTCCACATAGAAATTCTTTCTCTACTGCGCTGTATGACTTCGTTGTGTCAATTGCAAATTCTATGATGAAACCTGCCACAATATTGTCAAGACAAAAGTCTATTGCATGGGTGATTTTTTTGTTCACCTGCTGTAACTACTCAATCTATACCATAATCCAAAATAGTTGTCGAATCCATTCTGTCATGTGGTTATCCTTCAACCTTAGTATCCACTCCTATAGTAGATGTGGAAAATCACAAAAAAAGACTTCGTGTAAATCAGTAAATATGTATTTATCCAGATATTTGTGAGGTGTGATCCTAGGGTTTCTATTGTCTTTATATGCAAACTATATCTCTTTGGTTCTCAACCCACCTTCAATTTTTTTCTTTCTTTGGGTTCCAAGGTCTCAACATTCCATTCTAGTGGCTCATTTCTCTTGTCTTTTCTTCGTTCTCTTTTCTCTCAATCTACCTCATTTACTTTTCTCAGTCCTTTATCCTTCCTTTGAACGCAGAAACGTAACCATTTGTTGGTTATATATTCTTCTTCCCTTACCTTCTGAGTTATTGACCCAAGGTTCATGTCTTTAGGATTTCCAACAAATCCTCTAAAACTATCGGCCCTCCTGGTAAACCAGAAGGCAACACAGTACATAGAGTGCACTATGTAGTCTCACCCAAGATAGATTTAAATGGGTGGATGTAAGACTCAGGTGTTTACAGCCTAGGATTGAGTATGAGGTAGGGGTTTATTATTCAGAGCCATATACTACGAATTGTGATTGCAATCTACTATTACTCACGGGTGCGCATTTATCTTTCACAATTTATTTCCCGAACAACATAATCATATTCCATAACAATGTATTAACTCATTCATTAAGAATAAAAAGTAATTGATGAAAGAAAACAAAGATATATAGGCATTCATCATATTACACAGGTATTACCATGGTTCACCCCCTCATGGGCTACATCCACAAATATTTGTCTCTAGGCTCTTTTATTATGGTAGTTTTGCATCTCCAGCACTGCTCGCTTACAATTCTCTTTAGATGGGTAAGATCTGTATGAGGAGAACTAGATCACACCAAGCTCCACAAACTAGGATATAATCCTTATATGTTCCTTCTCTCCTCTGTTCTTTGCTCAACAACTTACAAAAATGGTTCATAGAAATATTACATAACACATCAACCCGTACATACTATGATGGAATATTTCAAAAATTGAACTAATACAAAAAGAGAACCAACCTTTTTTATGATACCTACGTGTCTATATTTATATATATCGGGCTCTTTATCCATTTACAATGTATTACCAAAACCCTAACCCTACCAACGTTAGGTCTTCCTCCCATGCGCACGTGTTTTTCTTCCTCCAGTTGTCGCTTTCCTTGTGCACACTTTCTTGCATGTGCACATGTTTTTATTCCTCCAGTTGGTACTTCAGTTTTTGCATGCCTTATTTCCCATGATCATCCTTATTTCCACTTCGGCTTGGTGCCAACACCTATACTTGTTTGTGTACCCTGAAAAATAAAATCAGTTCTAATAAATTTTAATTAATCAACGTTAATTTTAATGGCTTCTTCTTACTCAAGAGGCGTGGTTGTGAAAATGATGGTATTACGTCTCAACATATAAAAATAAGAAAATATAAAAACACTTCTAAGCTCTAGTCTTGAATTTCAAAGAGATAGTATGCTTCTAAATGAAAATTTTCCAATGCAATATCTACAATTTCAATGAAATGCAATCTCTCCACATGTGTCAAAATCAATGCAAAGTAATCAAAAGAGAAAATGACATAATGAAAAATGAGCAAATGTTTTTGTATTTTCGATATAAAGAAAAGAAAATGCAAGGATTGAATAACAACTTCACATGTAGACCCTACTGCAAGAAAAAAGAGACAACCAAGTAGGATACCAAGAAGAAAACACTCAGACCAATGTACAAGGACAACCAATGAAAAATATGATAAGAAAGAATACCACCTAAAAATTCAAAAATTAGAAGGCTTCATATCTGTTAGGGACCTAACCTCCCTAACCCCTCATGTAGGTAGAATAATATAATTCCATGTAATAAAGGCCAATATTAATAAGGCCTAACAATAAGGAAGAATAAGTCAAATGTAAGAAGACCTAATAGAAGCTTCCACTTCTAGAAGGATCTTCCTCTAGATTGTTCTTTTGGATAGATAGATTTAGTATAAATAGAAGTAGAGGGTATGAGAAATATTTTCTTGGATATTATTGTAATAGAGCTATTCGCTGCTAGAGGTTTTCCCCTCAAAGAGGAAAGTGAAAATTGCTCTTAGTAATCAAAGTTCTCTTTTTGGTGTTATTCTGGTATTATTCTGGTATTATTGTGGTATTGTTCTGGTTATATCATTGTTTCTCTACCATTTCTGGCTAATTATTTATGTTCTTCATACTATTTTATATCTGGAATACTACAAGTGGTATCAAAGCACCTTCCTCGGCATAAAATTGTGGGTTAAGTTCTTTCAGGGTAGAGACGTATTATGATGTCTTAAAGCTACATAGATCTATAGTTACGCGTATAAACCTGTGGTCGGGGATTCATACATGCAGGAAATACAAGTGGTACTTAAGTGCACATTTTTTGGCCACCCTTGTAATCCCTGTTGGTACCCCTTCGAGTGGTAGCGCATCAGAAAACACCTATATATAGATCGTCTTAGATCTCCTGAAGCCCTACATAGATAAACAGATCAGATGCCTTACTTCTATAGTGCCACCGAGAACATCACTCGGGAAGATACTCTCTAGTACCTGGGTAGTCGAGTAATACGGCTAAGGGCATGGTCTAGCCTCCTTAGTTGGTTCCCTGAGATATTGGGTCGAGTACTACTGTTGGACCCCGCACATATAATAGAGAGTTATAGCACAAGGGAAAAACTTGTCTGTAGAACCCTTGAATAGCCTAACCCTTGGGGTGGAAACAAAAATAGAACATACAATATCTATTTTCGTGCAACTATGTCTTCTGCATTCGGGTTGCGAAATTACTACACATTTATTCCTATTAATCATTTGTGCATTTCATCATTGCAGTATTCTTTAGGCTAGAGTGTAAATCCGTAGGATCTCCCTTTTCCACTCAAGCCAGAGTATTCCACTGGGTTCCTCTCTTTTCCCCGATCCTAGTGATACCTATCATTTTTTACCATAATTGTTTTTGTGGACCCGACCCTTCTCTGACACCATTATTTGGATCCTATCCCATTGGATCCCCCTTTTTTCCCTGATCACATTGGTACCTATAATTTGACACCCTTCTTCTCAGTCGTCCCACCCAACACTCCAGACCCCTTTTGTTTCTCCTATACCAATTTCTTTCCCCTTTTTTCCAAATGGCTACCACAAGAGCCCAAGAAATCAATTCCTTGATTGTTGACAACCACCAAAACAAGGAAGACATAAAGAATATCACTACCAACATTAGCTCAATCAATTCAACTCTTGATATCCTCAACGAACAATGTTCTCACATCAAAGACCTCAAAGGCCTCAAATACACCTTTGAACACTTCATGGGTTGTTTCCAGAACCTTTCCTCTTCTGAACAACCATCTTATCAGAATGACCATGACTCTTACTATTACCAAGGTCCTCATACTACCCACTTTTCTCGAGACCTATGCCCACCCATAATTGAGGTGAACACATTTGATGGATCAGATCCCATAGGTTGGGTCACCCAAATGGAACATTATTTGTCTTTGCATGGCACTGCTGATGATTTAGCCAAGCTTCGTTATGGTGTCTTATATCTAGATCTGGAATGGTGGAAATGGTGGAAATGGAGAAAGAAGGCACGCCAAGGGTATGTTTCTTGGACATAGTTTTTGGCCAAAATTTATGACTGCTTCAACTCTGACACCCACCATTTAGGCTGTTTGGGACAATGGAAGATTTTATTGTTGCATTTGAGCACATGGATTTCATAACTTAGGGTATGATCAATGCTTTCTTTCAGGAATGTTTTATTAGTGGCCTCAAAGATGAAACTTGTGCCCATGTTCTCATGGCATGCCCCCAAAATTGGTTGGAAGCTACTCAACAAGCCAAGGAAGCCCAACAATTTGTATCCTCCCATAACCACAAACCCTCCTTTCCTCCTCACCCTAAACCCACTAATTTTTCTCCTCTCGCAACTCCCCTCAATATAAAAAAATTAACCAGGGATGAAATGGATGAATGCCAACTCAAGGGCCTTTGTTATAATTCTGATGAAAAATATTTTCCTAGGCATAAGTGTAAGGAACAAAATCTTTTTATTACCATGACTGGGGATCTTCCTGACGAAGATGTAGTTGTTCCACCAGTGGAGGAATTACCAATTCCATATGAACTCACCCTACCCTGTGACCCACCCTAAGTTGACCCGGTGATTTTAATTAATGCCTTCACTATCTTCTCTTCTCCCCAAACTCTCAATTTAATTAGTTACATCAAAAATCAAAAAGTCATCATCCTTGTGGATAGTGGTAGCACCCATAAATTTATTCATCCCCACATTTCCCAAGAAGTCAATTGTTACATCTATGCCATCAATAATTTTCAAATCATGATTGCCAATGGTGGTTTGTTTTTGGATAAATCCGTAAGTGCAGACACAAACCGATCTCCCTAGATCCACCTAGATCTAGAACAAAACAGGACAAAATATACCGCTTTCCCTAGATCTAACTATTGAATTAAATTGGAAGTGAGAAGAATATATGTACCTTGTAATCGCTTCCTTGGTCTCTGTTGTTCCTTGCTTCGCTCTAGCGCTCTTGTGCGGTTAAGATCAAAACGGCACAAACCAACCAAAGTGAAAGAAAATAATATATCCAATAGCTAATCTATACATATGATCAAGGAATTATGTAATAAAGTAAATCTAACTTTATGGGAAAGAAACATATTACTGTATCATATTAAATGTGAAAGAGAGATTACAACCGTTGCCTTGATGTCGTAAGGTCCCTTCCAACTGTCCTTCGTTCCCCACACACTTCTTGCTCCAAGGATTCTGAGACCATAGATCTGATAGCTGCTCACAATCTATCTTGACAAAGCAAATCTCAAAGCTACTCTAACCAAGCCAATAATTCCAAGCCAAAGAACCAAAGCTATGAACCCCTTCTCCATGAGAGCTCCTCTCCTTTTATAAGCTGAAGAAGATAAGGTGAGGAGGTTAGGATGATCCCACTAAATCATGAAAGCGAGTAAGATCCAAACCATTCGGATGCCACCTCACCAAAGAAGCTTCTCCTTCTAGAAGATTCGAGAAATCGCTCATTTTTCCACGTGCTGGAATGTTCGCACCCTAGCTATATAGCAACCTGCTAACTGTTCGCACCCTGGCTATAGTGCAACCTGCGAGAATTGGTGATTCTCGCACCCTGCCTATATAGCAACCTGCGAACTTATTTTTTTATAAGGTTTTTACATAGGAAAATGTAATTTCTTTTCTCAGGAAAAGTTCTTCTTCCTTCCCTCTTCAGGAACTCAGGCCACTGTGACCCCTCTAAAGGAAATAGATAGGTTTACATCATTAACGATCATAGGGATGACGAAAATAATGTGTAACAGAGAGCCCCCCAA
>ML783447.1:147742-171660 GCA_009831015.1 Picea engelmannii
CCAACTGTCCTTCATTCCCCACACACTTCTTGCTCCAAGGATTCTGAGACCATAGATCTGATAGCTGCTCACAATCTATCTTGACAAAGCAAATCTCAAAGCCACTCTAACCAAGCCAATAATTCCAAGCCAAAGAACCAAAGTTATGAACCCCTTCTCCATGAGAGCTCCTCTCCTTTTATAAGCTGAAGAAGATAAGGTGAGGAGGTTAGGATGATCCCACTAAATCATGAAAGCGAGTAAGATCCAAACCATTCGGATGCCACCTCACCAAAGAAGCTTCTCCTTCTAGAAGATTCGAGAAATCGCTCATTTTTCCACGTGCTGGAATGTTCGCACCCTATCTATATAGCAACCTGCTAACTGTTCGCACCCTGGCTATAGTGCAACCTGCGAGAATTGGTGATTCTCGCACCCTGCCTATATAGCAACCTGCGAACTTATTTTTTATAAGGTTTTTACATAGGAAAATGCAATTTCTTTTCTCAGGAAAAGTTCTTCTTCCTTCCCTCTTCAAGAACTCAGGCCACTGTGACCCCTCTAAAGGCAATAGATAGGTTTACATCATTAACGATCATAGGGATGACGAAAATAATGTGTAACATGGTTCCATGAAATGTGGGGGATGATGTGAAAATGTGTGACTCCAAATTGGTCAGTATCACCTGAAATCCCATATGTTTTCTATAGACATGGGTGGTTGTGACATTGTTCTTGGTGCCAAATGGTTACGCACTCTAGGCCCAATTCTCATGGATTTTAAGGACTTAACCATGTAATTCCAAAAGGAGAGACAACAATATAAGTTCCAAGGAATCACATCATTCTCCTTGGAGATCATCAGTTCCCATCACATGGAAAAGCTCCTCAAAAAAGGCCATTCGAGAATTATATCCAAAATCCACTCCATTCATGTTGTTGAGACACCTTCTGTGCATCCCGACCTCCAATCTATCCTCTTCTACCACCAAGTTGTTTTTACCACCGCCAAAGCAGTTCCCCCTTCCCATGGAGTCCATGATCATTCCATCCCTCTCATCCAGGGCAGTCTTCCTCCCAATGTTCGGCCTTATCATCATCCCTTTTCCCAGAAGAATGAAATTGAGAAAATTGTTCATGAATTACTAGAAGTCGGTGTTATCCGTCCCAATACTATCCCTTATTATTCCCATGTGGTAATGGTACTCAATAAATAAGGTACTTGGCACATGTGTCCTGATTTCTACGCCCTCAACAAACTCACAATCAAAGACAAATTCCCCATTCCTGTCATTGATGACCTCTTGGATGAAGTGAGTGATGATCAATACTTCATCAAATTGGATCTATGTTCCAGCTACCACCAGATCCATATGAAATAAGAAGACATTCCCAAGACTTCATTTCACGCTCATGAGGGTCATTATGAATTCTTGGTATTTCCCTTTGGACTATGTAATGCTCCTTACACTTTCCAAAGTCTTATGAATCATGTCTTCGGTCCTTTTCTTCATCATTTTGTCTTAGTTTTATTTGATGATATTGTCATATATAGTAAAACTTTGTCATCCCATCTCTCCCATGTGAATCAAGTTCTCCATCTACTCTCTAAGCACCAATGTTTCCTCAAACAATCTAAATGTGACTTTGGTGCCTCATAAGTGGAATCCCTGGGTCATATTGTCAGAAAGGATGGTATCTGAGTAGATCCTAATAAAATTGAATCTATGGAAGATTGGCCTCGCCCTAAACTCTTAAGAGATTGCATGGTTTTTTGGTTTTAATGGGATATTGTAGGAAGTTTGTTCAGAATTATGGAAAGACTGCAACTCCTCTCACTTCCCTCCTTAAAAATAATTCCTTCACTTGGACTTTAGTTGCAGATCATGCCTTCCCAGCCTTAAAATATGCTTTGTGCTCGACCCATGTCCTTGCACTCCTAGACTTCACAAATATATTCATATTGGAATGTGATGCTTCTGAGAAACGAATTGGGGCCATCCTCATGCAAGATGGTAGGGCCTTGGCCTTCAATAGAAAAAAAATTTCAGAGAAACATTTGGGCCAATCCACTTATGAAAAGGAAATGTTAGCTATTCTGCATGTTTTGGATCTCTGGCGTCCTTATTTATTGGGTCAAAGATTCCAAATCAAAACTATTCATCAGAGTCTCAAGTATTTGTAACAACGAATTTCATCCCCGACACAACAAAAATGGGTGACCAAGATATTTGTCTATGATTATGATATCACTTATAGGAAGGGAAAGGAAAATGTAGTGGATGATTATTTTTCCCAGAAATATGAAGATGAAGGGTCCCTTTTCGCCCTCTCCTTCATTGTACCATATTGGCTCCAAGTTGTTCGTCATGAATGGTTGCAAGACTTGTTGGTGCAAGTTTGATCAGACTAGGATCCTTCTCAGGTTACCAACAAAAGGTATCGAGTAGTCTAGAGCGTCGGCATATTCATTTCCTATGAAGAGAATAAGTCTCACCCGAAGCACTGCTGAGACAAATGGATAGGGAAGGGCAAGGAAAATACTTAGGAGGATTCACAGAACCTTCAAGATTCATCATGATCTTGAGAAAGACATCTATCTATAGAACATATCTAAAATCATATGTGCAAGAAATGGAACTACTTATGTTGCAGACAAGAATTCATAGACAGAGACATCATGTGGAGCTCATGAACCATAAAGAAGTACTGAAACGATACAATGTAGATTCAGGAAAAACACAGAAAGACACAATATATTTTGAAATTTTGGATCCTGCTTCATATATTATCTTCAGATTTTTCTCAATTATAATCTCAGAGGTACACAATAATGCTCTGTTATAGATTCCTAGATCTGGAATCATGACATAGAGCTATAACTCCCAAATAGGTGTACAAATTACATTACAGACTCAAAATCTGACTTCTCAACAGTAATCAACAACTATGACCAAAACCTTACATTTACGATATCAACCAACCTACCAAAATCAATAAAAACCAACCCGACCTAAACAAACTGACAAAAACCTTTTACAATAATATTCATCCCTATATATAATCTAGGTCATGTCTTATGGCATTGTCTTGCACGCTTTCTTGTTCTATTGCAACTACTTTTGCTTTGTTGGCGTTGCGTTGTCCTTTTCGCACTTGATTTCTGTTGCTTTTTCTTGCTCTGTTGTCCAGCTTATTCTAAAGCTTGTACAACTCGTACTAGGACAAAAAGGGGACTGTATTCATTCTTATCCAAAATTGAAGGGCACAACAGGCTCCAACCACAACTTTGACTTACTCTTGAGTCAAGTACTAGACTCTTTCAGAGTTTCCAAAAGCAACTGTTGTTTTCCCTTGTCCTCCTTTTCCTCTTTCTTTTTATCTTCTTCTTTTGATTTCTCTTCTTTTTCCTCTTCAAACAAAGGGCCCAACTCTGGGAACAACTCCAAGGCATGCTTCTTCACTACTTGGAAACTTCCAACTTTATCCTACCACTTCCTGGCAAGGAGTGAGGCCTCGGTGACAAACTATTGGGTCACATCTGTAATGCATCCCTTGGGCTTGGATTTGATCAAAAAGTTCCATTCAGAATATTATTGCATCGAATTGATGCATCTGCATATAAACTATCTGAACGACAGGCCAAAAGTCACGCAACTCCTTCTTTTCTATGGATTGTGCCTCGAATAAGGAATTTAGTTCATTGTCCGCTTCCTGGATCTAGTTGAAATTCTGTTGTTGCTCCAGTGGATCCATCGTGGCCGCAACTTCTTCATTCAACACTTGAGTTCTAGTGCACACATCCTCCAAGATTTGGTTGTGTCTAGCGATGATTCCCATCCAATCACTGACTTCCCTGAAAATCTTTGTGCACTCAGTTGTGTGGTTATGTAGTGTTGCTCAAGAATTATTGCCTTCCAACACTATCTTCTCCATATTATCCTACAACTTTCGAGGATTCTTCTCTACTTCTTTTTTATTTTTCCGCAACTTCACTTCCATATTCTCAACGCAAATGGCCAATTGTAACCATGCTCCTTGGAGCAGTTCAATCTAATTCTCTGGATCTCCTGCATCATTGGCTTCAAGCAGTTGGGGTGTGACCCTCTGAATCTCTGGCCAGGCTATAACAAGCCTTTCCTAGACTCTTTCCAATCTATGCTCGACTTGGACCTTGGCCTGTTCCTCTTTCTGTCTAGATTATTATGCAAGGAATGCTTCCTCCCTTGCAACCTCAGCATACTTCTCAACCTGTTGTATCCTCTGCTCTAGTTTATCAGTCGATGCTATGATCATTCCAACCAAGTGCATTGTTGGCCACTATGCAAGGTCAGTGAAATACGGTGTTGCATCCCTTGGTGCTCGAGTCTACAGTGGAATTCCATTGGTCGTTGAGTGTTCTGAAGGAGTCTCAACTTCCTCCTTCCATGCAGATGGTTTTGGCACCAGCCTGAACCTCAAAATTGATGGATGAAGTGTCAGAACCTATTTTTTGGCCAGGCAAAGTTGCAACAACTCTATGCACTACTGAGGGTTTTGGAGAACTATCTCCATCTGTTCCTGCACAGATGTCATTGTTATAACCCTAATTTTCACCAGATATGCATACCTGGCATCAACCCATATCACTTGCCATTTTTTCCAAGTCACTATTGCAAATCTCTTCTAAAAACCATCCTTTTGAAGGCATACATGCCATGCACCACTGCTACACGCGTGTATACACTAGTTGACCCACTACAACCCGCGTATACTGACAAAAACACAAAAAATAGAAAGTTGCAGACGGAATACAGATTTCCAGGTAATTTCCTAAACCATTTGACCACCCATATCCGGTCACTCAACCGGATAACTACCCTCTTCTAACCTATAAAAGAAGAGGTAGGGGTCCCATTTGAGAAGAGGAAAACAATAGCAAAGAAACTCTACCCTTTTTTGTATTCACCTTGCCCCAATATTTTGCAACCATTTTGTGAGGAGAAGCATAAGTGGAAGTAGTTGGTGCACAGTTGAAGAGGATCCCAGGACCAGGTTCGAGGAGCAGTGGCCGATCTCACCATTGTAAGTTACCTGAAAAGAAGTACTTTTCCTGTCCCGCCATATGAAGTGTTCAAATATTCAGTTTTGATTATATTTTAGTAGAACCTCTAACCCACTAATTCATATATAAGATGCATGTTTGGATTTCTTTGTTTGTCTGTTTATGTATGCAGGTTATCTTTGGGAGGAGACTTGCAGTCAAGGAGAAACTGAACACAAAAGTATTGACATCAAACATAGAAGTTCAAGGTAGAGTTACCGGATCCTTTTACCCTTGTGTTTATGTCTGAATGTGGGGTCTATGTTGGGATGATGGTAAAAAAATGGAGACTTTAGATGGTCATTTATGCATGCATTACAGAACCCTTAGTGCTAGTTCGTAGGGGGGTTTCCCACCCACAACATAATTGGCGACCGTACTGGGGAGAATATCTAGGGTTTTTGGGGATACTTTTTGGGTTCTTTAAATTCATTTGATGACCTTTTTTCTGAGTTTCTGCAAGAGTATGAGTTTGTAGGGATTATGGTCTTCCATACCAGTACTCCCTGCTTTGATTACTAGACTGCTTTTTCTTTTTTTTGGGAACCCACAAAGGTATGTGCGTCCTATACAAGGTCTGCACACGTATATATGTGCCCTACCTTTAGACAAATTACGTACATATGCTGGCTGCTGAAGTGTTAGTAGCGTGCCTGAGTTCAAAAAATATTTTTTTTAGGAGAGGCAGTCATCCTCTTCCCTGTCAGAAGTGATCCTTCTCAGGGGTTTTCTTGATCAAGTCTTGGTCTCTATTGCTGCAGTCTGTAGTTTAAGTATAACCTAATATTAGCTTTTCTTTATCAATGTTTCCTTGCATTTTCTTTATAAAAGTAAGTTCCTTTGTCTTCAAGGGATTCTGGTTTTCAATACCAGTACTCCCTGCGTATGCTTGACTGATTTTTTTTCATTTTTTTGAGGAGTTACAGAGGTGTGCGCGGCCTGTAGTGGGCTTTCACGTGTGCATACACGCCTTGCCCTTGGACAACTCGCGTACATACACTTGTTGTTTAAGTGTCACTAGCGTGCCTATTGAGATTTGTTTTTTTTTAGAAGAGGCAATCATCCTCTTCCCTGTCAGGAGTCACACTTCTCAGGGGTTTTCTTGATCTAACCCTGATCTCTATCATAGAAGTTTGTAGCCTAGGTTTGACTTCATTATAGCTTTCTTTTTCTTCAAAATATTTCTTGGTTTTTTTTTATTAGGTTTTTGGATGAGATTGTGAGTCTATTCTGATCTGCTTTCTTTGGCTTTGTTAATGACTCCCCGTGGTCTGTGATGGGCCAGTAGTCATTTCTTGGTCTTGTCTTGTCTTTATTTTTTTCCTTTTTTTCTTCAGAAAAGAAGAAACGAATACAATTTCAAATTTTCTTGTTTTGGAAGCATAATCAAAAAATAATTTTCACTTTTTTGTTTGGTCAAGTAGTTGGTTGTTTGCATTAGAAATCAGGAAAAAGAATGCTTTCATAAGTTCTTGGATGATTGACATAGGACAATAAGTAGCTCGTAGTTGAGGGAAATCTTGTTTTGGGTTTTTTTGTTAAAATATCTTGGAAAAAAAAGTAGTTCGAAAAGTTGGTTAAAGAGTTTAAATGTGCAAATCTGAATTTGTGAAGATGAAGTAGTTTGTTTTCAGTTTCAGTATATTCTCTTCTCTTTCATCTCTTAAACACATCACTAATTTCATTTTCGCTTATTTTGACTTAAGACAACCACAAAAATTAACGATTAATTAAAATCAACTAGACTTTATGATTGTAGGGTCCATCAACTAGTCTAGGCTAGAGCCTTGATTTAGGATTGGAGAGGAAACTCTTCAAGGATACAAAAAAAACATAAGAGTCTATGCTAGGGAGTGCTAAAAATTCCAGTATCGTGAAATTTATCTGGGACCCCCCTCTAACACAGGGGCTAAACATGAGGTCGCGTGTGGAAAGGTAGCATAGATAACCCCTCCAAAGCTGGACCAATTGTAGTGGAGAACAAATATAGAGGGCTTATCTTGGGATTTCGTTGATCGCATTTTCCACGGAGCTTCGTGAGTCTAGAATCCGTTCGAGGTCCTCATTTGTCTTCCATAACACTTTCTTTCAATACCCTTGATAGGTTTTGGGCTTGATACCCTACTCATTATGGTCCACCCGACTATCGACTGTACCCTCCTGGTGATTGTTCATGTGTTGCAACCTAGTTGCCTTTATTTTAGGGACTTACACAGGTGACTGCAGGGGTATATTGTGGTACCTAGGATATACATCGAGCCAGGATTTGTAGAGTATATCCGGAGGGTGTTTCCATATTCGAGTTTCACTTGCACCGGTAAGTTTCTCTAGTGTTGGCTGGTGTAACTGTTCTTCCAACTAGCTAGTGATATGCTTGTCTTATCTCATAGGGACGTTTTCTAGTGTGTGTTGGTTCTTGAACGTTAATAGAAAGCCCTAGTGTGTCATTGATATTCTCACATAGTGGAGGATCAGGAGCTCCACTGGTCATGAAGGCTTATTGGCCTGCCACCGGTCAATCTGGAGCCACCCCCACCACCACCAAAGCAAAGGCTAGACCAACAAGGGTCTTTTGAGGTGACCAGGTCACAGGAAACTTTGCCCAACCCATCTCTGAGAGAAGAACATTTGATTCCAAAGGAACCAACCATTTCAGACCTTGGAGTGGAAGCTCTTGGTCCATACGAACCTCCAAACACTGATCTATCGATGCCCATCATTGTACAGGTTTATCCTTACGAGCACCTGATAGTGTCACAAGAAGCGATGGAAGAAAATGTTGTGAATTCTTTAGGGAATACTCATATTCCCTCTACGAATGTCACTATAGGGGGTGTTCCACCTCCTAACCAACCATCGTCGGTCTGGGCCACTATGGTCTTTACTGCTTCTACCTTGGGCAATAGTCTGATTCCCTCTATAGCGGAAATCACTGCTCCATTTACCCAGAATACGATAGGCTCTTCATTCTCATACGAGATGCCTGGCTTCAGTACAAGCCCAATACTTTCCTACTCCACTCTACAGACTTTAGGTCTTGGGGAAAGGAGCTCCAACGCTCCTCTGCAAGAATCCATGGGGGGCACTTCAACTTCCTATAATGATTTCCCTTATGGAGGGGGTCATATACCTCCATCGTCCCCTTTTCTTGGCGGTGCTCACCAGCATCCCGCAGGGCTGAACGTAAATTTTAGTTTGTTTGGAGCAGCTAGTCAAGAACTTCCTTATTATAACATGTCGGTTTCTTCGACACCATTCTCTTTGTTCGACGCATTTGGTAACAATTCTTTCTCGTCGACTGCCTTCTCGGTCGGGGGCAACCCCGGTTATGGAGAAAAAAATCCTGTACAGGGTACTATTCCTACACAAGGGGAAAACTTAGGAATTCCTTCCTCACAAGGACCATGGAATCCATGGCAAGGATCAGTTCCCTTGTCAGGGATTGCAATCGGGGGTAACCCCTTCCATAGCCAATGGAACCCCAGGAAAGGCTCAACACCTATGCCCAGTGGATCGATAGGGGGAAACCCTTCCCAAAATCCTTAGAATGCGATGCAAGCCCCGCCCTTCATGTCCTATTACGGGAGTTAGTCGATGACATATCAACAAGCACATAATCTGTACATTGGTCAAGGCCATGGTTATTTCCATAACCCTGGCCAACAACCTATCTTTTCCTGGCAACCTAGTGCCAGCCAAAGTCCAGGACCCTTTTTCCCTGGTCACAATCAACAACCCAAAATACCATTTCTGGAAACTCTGCACTTGACACACTTAACAAGGTTATTGAATGACCCCATTTTTCACGATCCACGTTGGCCTCCTATGCCGATCAATTTTCCTTCAGACATCCCAAAGTTTGAGGCCAATCCTAACGAAGATCCAGGCGATCATGTGACTACCTTCCATCGTTGGTGCTCATCCAATTTGTTGAAAGACGACTCTGTCCAGTTGTGTTTGTTTCAATCCACTCTCATAGGGAGTACTGCGAAATGGTACATTGAGCTCAACCGCTCAAGATACTCTTCCTTCTGTGAATTGGCAATGGATTTCTTAAACCATTTCCAATTACCTGTGAGATACAATGCTGACACTGAATTGCTAGCCAACTTTGAGCGGACAAAGTCGGACCATATCTCCAATCATATCCAAGAATGGAGACGCCGGAAGAGTTTGATAAAAGTTTCAGTCCCACCAACATTCCTATTGCAGTAGTTCCTTAAGTATTTGGTACCCCAGTTATCCAAATACGTTGCAACGCTGGAAGTGTTTTCCGAAGAAGATGCAATAATGAGAGCTCAACATCTAGAGCTGATTTATTCTCAATCTAGTTTACTTTAGTAAATTTTTCCAAATGCACCACAATCAATAATTGGCAAAACCAGACAGAGAGCTAGACCACATGTCGATGGTATTGTTGGTTCAACACAAACGAAGCCTGCTAAACAACTATCAAAACAATTGCACCAGTTGTTGATACAGCAGAAAACGGCCAGCCAAACCACTGGTTCGACTGCTCCCCCTACCCAAACGTCGGACTTACACAATGTGCAATCAACCAACACAAAATCCACCCAGTAGCTTGAAGGAAAGAAGAAACAACGAAAGAAGGGTAAGGGGGATAATAAAGCTACCTATAATGGTGGCAGGGGAAACACTGAAAAGAAGAAGTCAAAGTATCTATGTAACCTGTGCACGGAATACCACCTGATTCACCAGTTCCCTCGGCTCACAGAGGCCCAAAAGTTATTGGCGCAACAACAGATTGTTGTGTTAACGAACCCATTTCAACATGGAAAAAATTTAACTCAAGACTCTCCAAGAACAGACGGGGGCAATCAAGGACCCCCTTCGTCTTCGAGTAATTCTTCATCCATGAATGTGTATATGATGAAAGGTGATGCCTATATATCAAATAGAGCACATGATTATGGAATGCCAAACACCTCTGAGAAGAGTAAAGAAGCCAAAAACCCACCTCTTCCTCTCCAGATCAAGAAGACGTTGGGAGAAACAATGACACGCATTCCAAAAGGTGCATTCAAGAAATATTTTCATAATCCAAACGCAAGGGTCACCCAGAACTACTTTGTGGTGGAGGATTTGTCTCAAATCCCTTGTGCGATGTCTTCTTTGGAGGTCCTCCAAAGTTTCCCTTCCCAGAGAAAGGCTATGTTAGCCGCCCTAGGATCTGCTGAGATTTATAATCTCGGTACGATCTATTGGAAAATCTTTAACAGACAACGCATGCTTGTATACTTGTCATTGATGGCAAGTACAACAAATGAAGATGGCATGAGTTTATAGCAATGAAGATGGCATGAGTTTACAGCAATGAAGATGACATTAGTATAGAAAGTATGTAATAGATGGACATTATGAGAAGATGAGAAGACGCTGCAGAGAATATTCGAGATTCGAATAAGATCAGAAGAGATAGTGCAAAGTATGTAATAGATGGACATTATGAGAAGACGCTGCAGAGAAGATTCGAGATTTAAATAAGCTCAGAAGACATAGGGCAGAGGATTGTTGGCAGATCTTCAATGGCAAGATCAGAGTAAGCGGAACAAAGTAAGCTCAGGAGGAGAAGTAGCATTTACGATCGTTGGATCGCATTTACAATTCCAGATTTAATCGCAGCTGTCAGATCAAGGTGTGATCTAGACCGTCGACTCCATTTTAGAGTTTTGCGACTCGCGACTTGATGAAGCAGGAAATATGACCATTGAAATCGCGATATGCAAAATCATGATTTAATCGCAACCGTAGATTCATCAAGATCATGGAACATTGATTTAAGCTTCATTTCAGAGTTTTTCCTATCACAACTTGGAGTGACAAGGACCTCCATCGAAGGAATCGCGAGATGTGAATTCACAATGAGATCTAGACTGTAGATTCATCGAGATCGTGGACCGTTGATCTCAGCTCCATCTCGGGGTTTCGGGGATCGCAACTTGGAGAGTCGAGATGCCTCATCTCCAGATTCACGAAATGTGAAATCACGAAAGTGCTTTATGCATAAGCGCTTGGTTATAGACACGGTCATATAAAGGAAGGAGCTAGCGCAGAAAAGCTCCGTTTCGGAGTTTCAAAACTCGTGACATGGAGACTCAAGATGTCTCATCGCAGAATCTCCGAATTACGAAAGTGTGAAACGGGTAAATAACACAAGAACCCATTCGAGTTAATCCAACGATGTAGGTGAATCTGAGCATAATCGGAGGGCTATTGTTGCACGTCACAGTCTAACTTCCAGAAACCACTGATGGTTTATGCCAGAGGACTTGAAGACACTTTGGGGTGATTGACAGAGGAGATGAAGAGTCTCTAGGAATCTTCAAGAGGGATGAAGATGCTCGTGGAGGCGATTGATAGCTAGATGAGCATTAAAGCTTGTAACTAGAACAGAGAAGGTGAGCTTGACTGTCACAGAGAAGACGAAGAGTCTCAACTGCCAGAGAGGCTGATGAATCTCAACATACCATACAGTGATGCTGAACGAGTGGAAAAACGGCCAGAGAAGATGAAAAGTCACGATGATGATCAGACAGAGCACTCGAGTTGTGGAGGATATCGACGCAGTGTGAGTATGAAGAGGTATTGCGCACATTGCATGCACAAGGGGCACAAAAGCTATAAATACACAGTACATAGAAGAGATGGGTCTGTTGTTGTTGCTGGGATTGTTGTGGATGTTGTTGAAGGTGGTTCATGCATGAAGAAGGATCATAGTGCAACAGCTGAAAAGAACAGAAGAAAAACTGTGCAACGAATGGACATGGTGCACAGAGCATAAAATCAGAAGAACAGAATGGGCAGCGAATGCATGCTGGAAGACAGCGAGGAAGTCTGAGTAGAAAAATCTTGGAGACCAGTGATGAGACTGGTAAGATGTTATTGAACACTATATCACTGTAATAGGATTCAGTATTTCATATTCATAATCCAGGGAGGTTGGGAGGTGCTAGGGAGGAATGGTGTCCTCAAAGGTTCAAGTGGGGGCTTGAACACAAGGAGTTGGTGCTTCCTTCTAGTTGGTGCTAGAGAAACCAGGGAGTTGGTGGTTCCTTCTAGTGGGTGCTAGAGAAAAACAGAGAGTTGGTGCTCTTAGCAAGTTGCAGCTTGCAAAACAGAGGTTGTAGCCTCACAATGAGTTGGTGCTCAAATGTATGATAATGTAAAGAAAGTAAATAGTACTTATCATATAAAGAAGAAGAGCTTTTTACCCTGTATGGGTTTCCTTGGGAAATATCTGTCTCTGTGTTTCTCATATATGGGACTAATGCTGAATGTGCCATTTTTCATTTCCCTACATTATTGTGATCATCATTGAGTGCCTTGTAAATATTTTAAAAGAAGCATAATTTTTTAAGCACGGTAACAATTGATTCACCCCCACCTCTCAGTTGTTCAACACGATCATGCTTGATACGATCAACTTAAAACATTGTCTCCCTTACCATGTGGCATTTCAGATAGTAGTGGCTTACACCACAAAAACTTTTACCCAGTACATTTTCCACATGGTGGTTGATGAGGGCGCTTCAACATGCATCATGTCCTTGGCATTTTGGAAGGCCATTGGCCAACCCGTTTTGTCTCTGTCACTGACTCTTCTTACCTCTTTCGACGGTCGTTCGTTCCGACCATATGGTATCATCCCCTATTTTCCTGTGCAGTTGGGGGGGAATACCATGTGCATTGAGGTTGAAGTGGTCGATGCATATCTTGACTACAATATATTATTAGGAAGGAGTTGGACCTATGCTATGCAAGTAGTGGTTGCTACAGTTTTCCAGGTCTTGTTGTTTCCACATGAGGGTTGGATCATGACCATTGATCAGTTGTCTTTCTCCCATATTGACCCTTCATTGGGGGCATCCACGGTCCCGATGATTGATAACCCTCAACCTGGTATCGTCAACATAGGGGTTGGTTTATGCCCACCTTTGATGGGTACTTCTGATTACCCACCTCCTTCTGAAGATGTTAAGTTCATTTCAGACCAACCTAAGGTTGATATTTTTCAAGTCTCGTCATTTCATACGACTTACTTCAATGGTCCATGGGCTCTTCCTTTCCCATCAACCACGATGGAAGGGAAAGGGCACCATGGTATGGCCATGCCCTTATCCATGGAAAAATTTGTGTACTCAATAGTCCAGCAAGCTTCCGCCGACCCCGATCCGACTCGCGCACATGAGTTAGATCCGATTCTCGAGCCTACTTGGGCTCGAGGTTCCCTTGACAACATTGATTATTTAGACTTAGTCTTGCCTTCATATGAAGAGATTGTTGAAGCAATGACTAGTCCAAACAGACCCTGGGATGATCTCCATCATAGATCTTATTTCCTCCCAGAGTTAAGAAGAATTGAAGAAAGAGAATTCACTTTGACTATGACTAGAGATAGGTCTTGTCCTATCAATACCTTGGCTACACACGTTGTTTACACCATCGCTGAAATGATACCTATTGATATCTAAAGAATCCCTGGCATCGTAGAGAATATTCTCGTCAAAGATAATTGTTCCCCCGAGGAGATTCAAATATACATTGATTTACTTAAATAATTTTTCGATTTTTTTGCTTGGTCTTACGAGGAAATTCTAGGCATTGATCGAAGAATCATTGAACATGAAATCATGAATTATCCTGATGCTAAGCTAGCCTGGCAGAAGATTTGTCCAATCAATCCTAAGAAAGAAGCAACTATTAAGGCTGAAGTAGAGAAAATTTTCAAAGAAGGTTTTATCTACCCCATTAATTTGACTCAATGGGTGTCAAATCCCATTTTGTTCGACAAAACACTAGGTACGATTCGCATATGTACGAACTTCCGTGATTTGAAAAAGGCCTATCCAAAGGATAATTTCCCCACACCATTTATTGAACAGATAGTCGATGAA
This sequence comes from Picea engelmannii, assembly GCA_009831015.1. NCBI lineage: Eukaryota > Viridiplantae > Streptophyta > Pinopsida > Pinales > Pinaceae > Picea > Picea engelmannii. The sequence continues at coordinate 161,720 of ML783447.1, forward strand.
TGCATAGGTTGCGAGGCCTTTTCTTTCATGGATGGTTTTTTGGGATACAATCAAATACAGATCAAACCCGAAGTCCAACACAAAACCACTTTCATTTGCCCGTGGGGTACATTCACTTATCAGAAGACGCCTTTTGGTCTGAAAAAATGTTGGAGCTACCTTTCAGCGGGCCATGTATTTTTATTTCCACGATATCAAACATATAGTTGAGGCTTACCTTGATGATTTAGCATCATGATCGCGTAAGCGAGTTGATCATCCCATGCACCTCTGACTTATCTTTGAGCGATGTCGCTACTACCAGATTCGCTTGAATCCAAACAAATGTAGTTTTAGTGTGACATCGGGTCGTTTGCTAGGTTTCATAGTTTTGACAATAGAGATCATGGTCGATCCTCTCAAAGTTGAGGCAAAAATTTAGCTGCCTCCTCTGCGCACAATCCTTCAGCTTTAAAGTTTACAGGGAAAAGAGAACTTTTTACATCATTTCATCGCAAACTATGCCGAGATCACAAAGGGATTTATGCGTTTACTAAAGAAGTACATTCGTTTTCATTGGGACGAAGCCGCTCAACGCTCTTTCGAAGAGTTTAAACATGCCCTCATGACTTCCCCTCTGCTTCGGCCAACCAATTATAATAATGATTTCGTATTATACTTGGAGGCGGCAGAGTCGACCATCGGTATGGTTTGGGTTTAGGAGGATCAGTTACTCTCAGAATATGTGATTTATTACCTGAGTCGAGGCCTGGTTGGACCAGAACTCAATTATTCCCACATTGAAAAACTTGCATTGGCAACAGTTCATGATGTCTAACGGTTCTTTCATTACATCTTGTTTCAAAATACCACCGTCATTTCTGTTGTGAATCCATTTCAGTACATGTTGACATGATGAGTAACTGGAGGAAATATTGGTAGATGGATAATTTTCGTTCAGTAATTTGACTTAGATTTTGTTTCGGTGAAATCCAAAAAGTCACTGGTCTTTGCGGAACTCATCTCGTAACTTCTGGTCGATTCAAGTGATGTTATGCCCGAAGAGTCGCTTATTAAAGGAGACATGTTTTTGACTGCATCTTCGGATCCCTGGTATGGAGATGTACTTGTCTATCTCTAGACTTTGAAGTGCCCCACCTCTGATTCTCGTGATGAGCATCACCATATACGCCATCAGGCCAAGAATTATCTCATACTCAAGGACACTTTGTATCCTCGAGGTGTGGATTGCATCCTTTGCCAATCTCTCACTTGTGAAGAAGAAGAAATTGTTCTTAACAATTTCCACACTGGAGCATGTGGAGGTCATTTATCTGGGTTGGAAACAACCCAAAATATTCTATGAGCCGGTTAATTTTGGCTGACATTAATCAAAGATTGTGTTGAATTGTTCAATAAGTGCCACCAATGTCAGATATTGTATCGGAATATTAGGGCACACCCCTCTCCCATGTTTCCCGTCATTACCATTGTTACCTTCACTAAGTGGGGGATTGATTACACTACATGCAACCCCCCTTCAGCAAGGAGGCACCGTTATATCATCGTAGAAATAAACTACTTCACCAAGTGGGTCTCAGCTATGCCAACATTCAAAGATGATGGAGAGACCACATCTCTCTTTTTGTTTAACCAGATTATAGCAAGGTTTGGCATCCTGAGAGAGATTGTCACTGACCATGCAGTCACTTTCAGAATAAAATAATGTCTAAGTTAACATCAAAGCTTGGGTTGAGGAAAGAAAATTCATCACCCTACTACCCACAAGAGAATGGTCAAGTGGAAGTTGTAAATAAATCTCTTAAGACCATTCTACAACGAATGATCAATTCGACCAAGTCAAATTGGCATTTGATGTTATACTCAGCATTATGGGCCTACCGAACTTCTGTTAAGATTGTAACCGATTTCTCACCTTTTCAAATCGTTTATGGGCTAGAAGCAGTCTTTCCCATAGAGTGTCAGATCTCGTCTCTAAATTTAGCAGTACAGTTATTGCTAGGCACTTCACTGCTTGAAGAGTGTTTATTATACCTCGAGCAACTCAATGAGTAGCGTCATGATGTGGCCTTTGCTAACGAGGCTCACAAGCAAAAAGTCAAATGTCAATATGATTGGTCCATTCATCCTGGGATTTTATTTGAAGGCGACCTTGTCCTGGTCTATGACCAAGATAAGGACCCCCCTGGGGGTAGGCAAGTTCAAACCCATGTGGTTCAGACCTTTCATAGTAAAAGAGGTTCTAAAGAAGGGTGCTTATCGTCTGGTGGACTTTGAAGGAAATGCTTTGGCAGAGCCTAGAAATGGGCTCTACCTCAAGAAGTATTACTCGTAGGTAAGTCACCTTGGGTGACTTCTTGTACATATGTATAGTTCTTATACATTTTCCTTTTTAGTTTTTGTCTTTTTGGCTTTTTGGACGTGTCATTTTTGATGTCATATTTTTCACTGTGGCAGATGTCAAGTGAATCAAAGGTGTTCATTGGGTTCATGGACGATGCTAGATGACACACTCAGAGGCTTGCTTCCGTAACTTGGGTGATTTTCACACTTCAAGGCCAGTTGCTATCTTCAGGAGGTATTTGTTTAGGTGACGCCACAAACAATGTTGTTGAATACAACGCAGTCTTAGAATTGCTTCATGATTCTTTCTCACGTGGTATCTCTCACCTCCGAGTCTACTTAGACTCTCATCTAGTTGTGTCTCAATTAAATGGAGTTTACCACATTTATGATCCTACTCTGCACCGACGATTCCTTAGGGTACGTCTCTTAGAACAAAGATTTGATTACATTACATATATCCATGTTACTAGGAGAATGAATCAAATCACAGATACTCTAGCTAATCATATATTAGATTGGCATATTGCACACACGTAAGAAAACACACACACACACACACACACACACACACACACACACACACACACATGTAAATACATTTGTAAATAAATGAAATATATAATACACAAAAATATGTAAAAATGCATATATATATCGCAAAGTATCATAGTACATAGGTGGGTGTGAGCGCCTCAAAAAATAGGTGCCAATTAAAGAGTCATGGGGCTTATGCCCTAAAAAATAAACAAAAGTTTCCCTCGGCACGTAAGAAGTCTAGCCTAACTAAGGGCGAGGCCTGTTGGCCTTGGTGTAGTGAACAACAACGTTGGCCAAACACCTAAAGAGCTGGACTCACATCTGTGGTACCCCAACAATGTGAGTCTGCATAGACGGTGGGAGATCCTCGATCTTTACCATAGGGACTGTATGAGTAAGAGCGTTGAGGTTCTACTCCACCCACCTCAAAACTCTCTCAGCCTCTCCGGTTGGAGGTACCCCTGCTACTGCTGGTCCACTGGCTGCAGATGGTCACGCCTCTGGTCGAGGACACCGCCTAGTCCTCGTGAAGCCTGTTGGATGCACCGACCCCACATATGCACATAACAGATACATACATGTCAGATACTCTAGTATACAAAAAACATGATATATGTGAAAAAACATAAAAATTAAATAACTTTGAAAACAAAAAACAAACTTACCCATCTCCCCTCATTCCTCTCTGGGAGGTACAAGCATGTCAGGATCTCTAGAATAGTTGATCCCGACATAGGGGTAGTCCTCTATGGCCAGAATCTATCATGCCCACCAAGCAAAAAACTTTTCGTCAAAGGCCTCAATAGTCCTCCCCCCACCCTTTCATGGAAAAAATGTCGCCCATCTACATAACACTGAGAGAAAGGGCTCATGCCCTCATATTGTCTCTCTAGGGATGAGACTTGGTACCCTCTCAAAGAAAAAGGAACACAAAATAGTCCCGAACCCAAAGTTTATGTGTCTCTACATATGACACTATGTTAGCTACCTCTTCATGCATTCTAGTCAGGTGGTACTCCAGTCGAAAATTTGTGCATTTAAGCATTGAACCACACAATTCATGTGCACCCGGGAATCCTGATGTAAAGATGCAGATCCATTGATCTGCCCAATGAGTAGAACTATCGCTTTCAACGATAGGTTAGAAATCTTGTTTATCGACACCTGTGTGCCCACTTTGTTTGTGCTAGCATCAAAATGGAGTCCAATCAACTCCTCTATGTTGTGAGGCCTAGAGGGAAACATGTGAAAGTTGACTAGTTCCCCTCTCCTTGAGAGGCCAGTCAGAAAGTAGATATCTTCAGTTGTTGGAGTTAATGATTGTCCCTCAAGCATGAATGCCTCTGCATCTGGGTGCCAATAATATACCAAGGCATTTAGCAGCCTAGGTTGTTCCCACATAAATGGACACTTGAAGAATTTTAGAAAACCACACTGCGCCAATGCGGTGGTAGCATCAGGTCCTCTCTGACCAAATTATCAATGTCCTCATGCTCCCTCTCCCTCCAATGAACATACATCCTACATTTGACAAGTTTAGGGGGGGTTAACTCTTGCATCTTTTAAATTTTTCAACATGTTGGAGGGTATATGCAGGTTGTAGTATACACAGTCGCGTATACAGGCCTGTGTGCAGTATTTCCTCTGCACGCGGGAATACGCTGGCTATCATAGGAAAACCCACGTATACGTAGGGCCGACCTTTTCAAAGGTTAGTGCCCCCCAAAAAAATAAAAGAAATGCACAAACAAATAATTGAAATGCAAGAAGGTCTAGTATGTACTTAGTTGGTCCAAGAAGAAGTTCTTTTTGTCCACTGAAGCTCCCAGAATCAACTCTTTTGACAAAGGGGTGTTTTTGGCTTTTTAGTCAATTTCTCAATTAGCAATGGTAATAATGAGCTACCAGCTTATATTTATAGACCTTTTGGCTCATTTTTGTCATTTTTTGGACCCCTTTGTCATTTTTTCTAACTTGAAAATCATGTAATATGGTTCAAGCGTTTCTTAGGGCATGTTACGATAAGTGTTTCTTTGGGTATTGGGAAGTTTTTTGGAGATTTGGGTCATTTTTAAGGTCCTTTGGTAAAAAGTCATTTTTCCAACTTGTTGCAACTAAGTTAGGATTCCACCTCCACTTTTTGTATCTCGTTGTCTTTGTCACTTTTCCATAGGATCAACCCCACTGAGTTGCGACACAAAACCATCATTGTTGCTTTATAAGTGTCGTAATTTAGTGGTAGAGCCTCCCCCTTTCATGGATGCCCTAGGTAGATCCTGGTTGCATTTTTGGTATCCATGCCATCACTAACAACTATAGGCTCGTGAGTACTTATTAGTTCTTCCTGATTACAGGTATGACCCTCATTTGCATGATTCATTATCACTCTGGACCTCAACTTTGGGACTCCCAAAACACAACGGGTCTTCTTTTAAGCCCTTTTCAGACACTCTAAATATGAAAAGATTATTGAGCGATCTTGTTGCCCTTCAGGCTTGCTAAACTGAAATTTGAAGGCATGTTTGTCCGACAGTATTTTAACCCTTTTTCGGTCTGGATGGTCAACTGTACGAACAAAAGTATTCTCTAGGAGCTTCGATTCCCTAGAAGAGTATTCTCAGGTATGATTTTAACCCTTTTTCGGACTTGAGGGGCTAAAGTTACGAAAAAAGAACCCCCATGGAGTCCATAGTTAAGCTCTTTTCAGAATCCTTAAAATTGAAAAGATCATCGAGTGACCTTGTTCCTTCACACTCGTTAAAATGGTCCAAAATAACATCTCATATGGAGTCCATAGTTAAGATTTTTCAAACTCCTTAAATGTGAAAAAAATGCCAAGTGATCTTATCTTTATCACACTCGTTAAAATGGTTTTGAATAGACATATTTTTGGTGCTAGTTTACCCCTTTTTCAAACTGACTAGACTACCTTCAAAAAAGGTACCCCAGTGGAGTCTCCTTTTATGTTTTTTCAGACTCTCTAAAAATGAAAAACCATTGAGCTTACCTTCTCTGGGCTCGTTAAAATTACATCGAAGGACGTTATCATTGTGTCTTGTTAATCACATTTTCATTCCTGCGTGTTTGGCCTAATGTTGGCTCCATTTTTTCCTCAACTGAACCATTTGAAGCATACCTTATACGCAAGCCTTGTAACACTTTTTTAATCTGCATCTTAACACCTTGACCCATGGAGGGATTTTCCCGAGTGTCCTTTTCCTGCATATGTTTTCTTGCTCTGAAAATTAATGTGTTCCTTGTTCTTGGAACTAGTATGTTTTCGACACTCATTCCTCCTTTGTAACATATCATTATTTTATTCTTTTTCAAGCTTCCCAAAAATTATTGAAAAAGACAAAAAAAAATCAAATATTCCCCAAAAAGAGGAAGGGAAAAGTATTTTCTTTTTTGGTAGCACAATGAATCGACCTTGGAAGAAGCACATCCTTCCGTTTGTTTGTCAAGATATAGGATTTAATATGACCTTAGGAAGTTGTTCTCACTACATAGATATGTGTTCTCCTCCATTTGGTTATTCTTCCAAACATATGGAGAGTTTGTGTTGCCTCCTACATCGTGAACTTATGTCAATACCATGCTGCCTGAGTCTAATCATTTGTCATGTTGTTGTCCAAGGGAAGTTTTTACCAAGCTTGAGTTGGCCCTTCTGCAGTTTGTCTCTTGACCTCATGCCCAACCATCCCAAAATCCCAATCAAGTATTTGTTCAAAATCACTGAAGTCCTAAGCATGATCATCAAGATCCTCTAGTATATTCTTGAGGAGCCATCGAAGACCTCTGGGTAGTGAAGTCGTACACCCATATTACCATCCTACCTGATTTATGAAGATTTTGAAGTTGTTGCTTGAGCTTTGAAGGCCTCATCTCTAGCCCTCATGCATCATTTGATTCTTGAAGATGGATACTCTACATGTATATCTTTTTTATTTCAAGATGTAGATCCACTATGTATTGCTCACGGATACACTTTATATAGTTATATGACATGAATCTGTAGTGCATTTGATTGGCAGCCATGATTTTATTTAATTTCAAGCATGGGTATGCCCACCTCGGTGAGACAATTGTTATTTTACAGATGGCACCTCCCGAACTCTGGTCCCTGGACTCACTTTATTCGTACATTGGTGAATATTGGTAATTTATTTCGGTCATCAGATTCTCTTCTGACCTCACACATTAGGGGGCATCTATTATAAACCTAATTTGCACCAGACATGCATACCTGGCATCAGGCCATCTCACTTGCCATTTTTTCCAAGCCACTACTGAACAACTCTTCTAAAAACCATCCTTTTGAAGGCATGTGCACCCTGCACCATTGTTGCACGCGTGTATATGCTATCTGACCCACTACAACCCACGCATATTGACAAAAGCACAAAAAATAGAAAGTTGTAGATGGAATACAGATTTCCGGGTAATTGCCTAAATCGTTTGACCACCCATATCTGATCACTCAACCGGATAACTACCCTCTTCTAACCTATAAAATAAGAGGTGTGGGTCCCATTTGAGAAGAGGAAAACAATAGCAAAGAAACTCTGCCCTTTTTTGTATTCCCCTTGCCCCAATATTTTGCAACCATTTTTTGAGGAGAAGCATAAGTGGAAGTAGTTGGTGCATAGTTGAAGAGGAGCCCAGGACCAGGTTTGAGGAGCAGTGGTCGATCTCACCATTGTAAGTTACTTTTGCGAGCTTAATAAGAAAAGAAGTATTTTTCTCGTCTCCCCATATGAAGTGTTCAAATATTCAATTTTGATTATATTTTAGTAGAACATCTAACCCACTAATTCATATATAAGATGCATGTTTGGAGTTCTTTGTTTGTCTATTTATGAATACAAGTTATCTTTGGGAGGAGACTTGCATTCAAGGAGAAACCGAACACAAAAGGATCGACATCAAACATGGAAGTTCAAGGTAGAGTCACTGGATCCTTTTACCCTTGTGTTTATGTATGAATGTTGGGTGTATGTTGGGATGATGGTAAAACATAGGAGACTTTAGATGGTCATTTATGCATGCATTACATAACCTTAGTTCTAGTCTGTAGGGGGTTTTCCCACCCACAACAGTCGTGCTCTGCCCGAAGGTTGACTCTAGTTCATTCTAAACCTCAGGTATATCCTTCTCTTTACTTGTGTCCACTTCCGACATTGTGCTTCCCTGGCCACCCTCAACCTTGGCCGTTGAGGTTATGTGTTGGTTACTTTGAGCTTGCGACTCCTCCACCATTTGGGTGTCCTTTTTCGGCACAAAAGGCACAATCTCTCGGTCCTGAGTGTCCGGGTTCAAACTAATCAGTTGTAGGCTCTGCTCTGGTACTTATAGATTTGGACCAAAAACTTCTGGTCTCTACTCAAGCAAGTCTTGGTTTGGTTATGGGAGTTATTTCTCTGGTTTTTCTGGGGGATCGATCTACATTGGCTCTCGATTAGTGGTTTGGGGTGGGATAGTGATTTATGGGGGTGGTGACTAGGGTTGTGGTGGTGATGGAGGGTTCTCGTTGATGATGGTCGATGGAAGGGACTCATGCTCAAGGTCGTCCTGAATATGGATGGTGGGGGTTTCCTAGACTGTTGAATGAGTGTGGGGGTCAGTGAATGAAATGGGCTAGGGGTTTAGAATTTTACTTGGAAAGACCCCGGTTCTGAAATTCTTCTCCAATGGTTCAGTAATGAATGCAACACTCAGAATCTCATTGACATACTTCCCTATCAACATGGATTTATCTGGAAACTACAGGAAGATTGGCAGTGTTCTTTTATTGCACTCCAATGGTTGCATCTTCTCATCCTCCTCAGAGTCCGACTGTGTTGGAGCTTCCTTCTTTTCTGCCTTTGGTCCTAATATTGTTCCTAACCCTACTTATTTACCTTTGTTTTTCAGTAGCTCGACATGAAAAATGTAGTGCATCCCCAACTTGCACGGTGTTATCACTGAAATTTCGTCCGCACATGGCGACAAGAACTCAGCATCATCAAAACAAGAATGAAGTCATTCATGGCACTGGATTAATTTCACAGCATTGCAAAAGGGTCAAAAACTATACAAAGTAACCAAAAATTGAAGGGCACTTTATAGGAGTTTGGTGCGCGCGCACATGCGCGTTACAAAAACGTACCATGCGTGCATGCACGCACGACACGCGACTGTTAGCGCAAAAACCCGCGCACCTGCTAAACGACGCATTTATTAAATTGGTCGGCCTCCCAACCACTTATGGACCAGCTCCCAACCTGATTTGACCATCAAATATGAGCTGAATCCGCGTGGTAGGCTGGTCAAAGACCTAATTGAGCCCTAAAGAGCCCCTCTTCACACTTCAAAGGGGTTACATAATCACCCAATGCTATGCTATAAAAAGCCATGAAGAAACATCATTTTCTCAAGGAATTTCATGTAATGTTATGCTGCTTAGATTGTTTTAAGGACTCACTCATTGGAAATAACACATTAGCACCATTTCATTGAGCCATTCACCTCTCCACTGAGTGAATGTGCTTGGAGTTCTTTCACCATCATTCTCATTTTCTCATTGTAAGGAGAGCAAGTTTGTGAGGCCTTCAAGAGCCTTCCTTTGGAGGAAGAAGGAACCACAGTTCCCTTTCTTCATTGTGCTTTGGATTTCATCAATTGATTAGCCTAAAAACATTGGTGATATTGGTCTTTTGTGATTGTTATTTCTTTTTCCATATGCTCATAGTTTTAGTTTGTTTTAATTTAATTCTTGTTTGTAGTTTTGTTTTGTTTTCTCTAACCCTTTCCTCTACAGTTGTCATGTTCAGCAAAACCCCACTGGGCATGTAAGCACCCTTTATTTGCTCACCAAGTGACGAATTGGGTGCAAACAGATTGGCGACCATACTAGGGAGTAGGTATCAATTACTTCCTCATTTGGGTTTATTTTTCTTTCCTTTTGCTTTCATTAACTTGCAGGTGCACAAACCGGCCTCTGCCGACCTGCTAACCAGTCAATTCAAGGGAGAATTGAGAGAAATCCATCCGGATTTCCTCTCTCGGCCATTTTCCAC
>ML783447.1:171710-216055 GCA_009831015.1 Picea engelmannii
CCGCGCATGTTACACAAAATTTTACATTGTAAGGTCTTGGGATGTGGGGAAAGTCATTTTCCTTCTTAAGAATGATGATATGCATGCTCTAAATACTGCACCACTTAGACCCCTCAACTTATAAAGGGGATAGTCAAACAAACTTAGGAAGTTAGGTGGATAAAAATCATTTTCCCTTATTTGTTTTTTGCCATGTGGATGGCTTGCTTTGATTTATAATCTAAGTTAGACAATCATACTTAATCACACCTAATTCACATTTGGGACTAGAAATTGAAGTAACAACCCTTGAGTATGCTCTTCTCTTGCGCCTTTAAAAGCGATCTTGAGAATCAGAAAGAGATTTCGAAAACAATCTCATCTCCCTTAACAAAATTTCAAAACTTTTAGGAGAGGACAAAGGCCCTTTTTTGGGACCCCTCTTAGTTTCATTTTTCAAAAATATCCTAAATTTGTAACGGGCCCATACATGCCCTCATGTCACAAAAGTAGGATAGTGGTTGAAATATTGCTTTCTTAGATCAAAAAACTAGGAGAGTTTAATGGTTGGTAACGGGCCCACACATGCCCACTTGTTCAATCTAGGATAGTTTCATGTTTTTTCTAGATTAACTCACACATAGGGAGTTAAAGGATAGTAACGGACCACATGTCCACATGCTAGTTTCCTAGGGCCTTTAAAATTCCACAAGGTTGTACCAATGACATCTAGCTAATTAGGTAATCACACTTTTGTAAGGACCAAGCGAAGTCCACATGAAGCAAGGTGACATCTAAATAACTAAAATTTGGTACACTTTCACTCACACACAAAAGTCACTTTTTGCACTCACATAGCCTCTTCTCGAAAATGTGGAGGTCCATGTAGGTTTCCTCCAAAGGGATTCCGAAAACACCCCATATTTTCTTGACAGGACTATCCACTCCCACTTTTAATCAAACGAGGTTGGTTTTCTCCCCCAACCTCACAAAAAAACTTCATCTAAAATATTTCTAAAAACTCACTAAGTTTTCCTCCACAGGAGGTGCCAAAAGAAGATTTTAGTCTAGGTAGGATTTCGGGGATAGGTATCCAAATAACTCCCCGTTATCTAGTTCTCACATTTTCAAACATAGAAGTTGACAAATAGAGAACTTCAAAATCCTCCAAGTCCAGTGTTCCAATCACCATAAGGCAGGGAGATACCCGTGAAGGGTTGAAGGCCAAGGTCCGGTTGTTCTGTGCGTACCCCCTTGAGGCACCCACCTCTTGGACGAGATCCAGCCCGTGACCCATTTCTTAGGCCGAAAATCTAAATTCCGCACTTGGACCGAGGTACCTAGTAACCAATTTTAGGACATCGACCCAGGTGGCGATTGTGGGCTGCAATTGTACCTTGATTGGATTTTGTGTGGCTATCGGGAAGTATCGCCAGCTCTTTTGGGATATTGCCCCCTCTACCCCTCATTATAACCAGTTATTTCATCCTTCACTAGTGTCTCTTCCGGTGACTTCAGACCCCACTGTTGAGTACTATTGGAAGGTCCAGTGCTATTTGAGAGGAAGGACGTTACGTCTTCTAGGACACGAGCATTTGCTTTCTTTTGATTCCCCCACATGGACAAAACCCTCTTATCCACATATATGCTTCTTTTTCATTTATGTATGATGCACATCTGATTACAATTTGAATTTGATATATATATATATTTTGTAAAGCAGTCACAACAAAGGCTCTTACTTCTATATTTCTCTCACCACTTGTTGCACACATTCACACAGTTAGTCTGACATCATAGGGGAACCACAGAACCCCCGTCGTTCACGACGCTTGCTCAACCTTCCTCCTATCTTAGGGGGAGTATCTGGTCATACCCGCTCATCGGTACCTCCTTCACACACTCCTGTGAGTGCTACCATCTTAGGATCAACTTTGCTTGGTTCTACCTTACTTGGGTCAAATTCCCAAGGGCATACAGTCACTCGCTCTCCTTTGCACGAAAGCGGGGGACCCACTTCCTCTCAAAGAGGGAGAACCAACCCACCTAGTCCCCATCAAGGGTCAAGTTCACAACACAATATGGCCGGAACTAACATTCCCACCCCACTACAGATGCCATACTTGGCCTCTCTCAACATACCGGATCTCACCAATCTCACTAACGATCCTATATTGCATGACGCCACATGGCCTGCAATGCCAACCAAACTTCCTTCAGACATACCAAAGTTTGAAGGAAAGGCAGGGGATGACCCCGCCAACCATGTCATGACCTTTCATCTATGGTGTTCTTCCAATAGCATTGTGGATGATTCCATCAGACTGCGATTATTTCAACGCACACTCACTGGCCCATCAACCAAATGGTATGTCGAAGAAAAATCAGGATCCCATACGACCTTTGAGTCCTTGGCCAAAGCATTCTTAACTTTTTTCCAATTACCCATCCGTCATGACAACGGTCTAGAACTACTGTCTAACTTCAAACAGACCTCAACCACCCACATCGCTGACCACATTCATGAGTGGAGTAGGCGACATAGTTTGTGTAAAGCAGAAACCACCAAACAACAATGTCTTGACTGGTTTCTTAGATCACTTGTCGCCCTCCTTGGTAAGGATGTAGCTTCCACCTTCCCACAATCTGAAGAGGAATCCATCAACAAGGCTCAACAATATGACCTCATTTATGCACAGTCAGGATACTTATACACAGTACTTCTTGATCTTCCAAAACCTGTGCCATTTGGCCAAGACAAACCTGGGATGTCGCACTCAGCCGATGGACTAATAGGTGCCACCTCACACCATAGTCCACAACCCCAACCACCACCGATGTATGGAATGCCTCAATACCTGCCTGCATATCGGGGCACTCCTTATTACCCCCCACCACCTTATCAACAACCATATCCTGTTGTTGTACCTCCACCTATCAGTGGACCACCACAGGCACCTCCCATACATCCACCTATTCCCACAAACAGTGGTACTCCTTCAACGTCCGCTTATAGTACTGGTGAAAGCACACAACCTTCCTATGTACCTTACGGATCGACACCACCACAAAATCCTTACTTCCCATTTTCTGGTCCTCCACAACCCATCGCTCCCCCACATCCTCATGTGGGGGTCAATTTTGTTCAACCCTCTGCTGCTCAACAATATCAAAATTTTGAACAGTTGAACACAGCCAATCCAACTCATCCTTAGAACAATGCCAGGAAGAAAGGACAGAACAGGAACAATAACAACCCTGGTCAAGGCGGGAATCAACCCCCACAACACCAACCCACTGGGGGCAACCAGAACCAAGGGAACCAAAACCCCCAAGGGGGCAACAACAACAAACGCCCAGGGAGAAATAATATTAAAACCATCCACCCTTGTGCTATTTGTGGTGAGTTTGGTCACTACACTCACCATTGCCCCCAGATCGCTGATTTCAAAAGGTTGAAAGACTCGGGTAGTCTTCCCCATACCCCTGCACAAGCTACCCCTCAACAGGCACCACAACAGTATGTGCAACAACCCCCTCCCGCCGTGCTGCAAAATCCTATACCACATCAAGGTGTGATAAACACCCAATAGGACACGCAGCATCCCCCACCTCAGGTGGGCCAATACCATAACCCGAACAATCCAACAAAGTGAACGATTCTCCTCACCAGTGAGGAAGAAATTCTTCTGCAAACACGCAATCGTCAGTATCAGACATCAGCTGAGTCTACCCCCATCTCTCCAGAGACAAACCCTACACCAATGGGACCCCCGTTAGTGATCCTTCGCCCTTCTTCCGAACCACCATTACACATCCCTCGCATCCCCTTGCGCAGGAATGTTCATAACCCACAGGCTAGGGCAACACATAACTACAGTTTGGTCGACGACTTAGCACAATCCCCGGCTGCCATGTCAGTCTTGGAAGTCCTCCAGACTTGTCCAACACAACGAAAATCACTACTTTCCGCCTTGGGGGCATTCGACCCTGCCGATACTCGACTCATCACCTTTGACCTTGATAATAGCGAACCTCGTCTCCCCGCCTTGGTTTCTATTCAACTACCAGTAAAAATACGGAACATCACAGTTCATCGGTGTATCATCGATGAAGGTGCATCTACATGCATCATGTCCAAAACAGTATGGCAGAAGCTTGGTTCCCCGAAACTCATACCCTCTGCCATCACATTGAGAGCTTATGACAGAAGACCATCATCTCCTGAAGGGATCTTCCAAAATGTCCCTGTGGAACTCGGGGGCAAAACTATTCTCATTGACATCGAAGTTATCAACGCCCCACTCGATTACAATATCTTGTTTGGACGTAGCTACATGTATTCTATGAAGGCAGTAGCATCATCCGTCTTTAGGACAATCATGTTCCCCCACAATGGAAATATTGTGACCATCGACCAAGTCTCACATTATGAGGCAAACCCATCTGCTAATCTCGATAACATTCTTCCTCTCATTCACACTAACAACGACACATACCCACTCGTCGAGATGGGTCCTGGGATTTTCAAAGATCCATCCTTGTTAGGGACGTACCATGGAGCACCACCACTCCTTCCCCCTAATCAAGTATGCATCGTCTCATCTAAAGAAACTCATACGGAGGATGCTCGTCCTCCTCAGGAGGCTTCAATCATCCATGATGTCTCAATAGTCGCAGAACCACTCCCATAGGAGCCTCCTGCGCACTCCTCGACCTCAACCGTCCAAGAATCCACACCCCCTCAAGGGCCTAATCCCATTTGGGAGACAATTCCCTGACCCCTCACTCAAATTCCCTTCTTTTACCCTCCACCCGGTATAGAAGCTTTTCAGGTAGCCGCAATGCTCACACTACCCAATATGGTGTTAGCAATCCCAGTGTGGTATTTACATCCACCAGAGATGGTCCCTCACCCACAGGAAGGCCTCCCCATGATGATTCCTGTCCTCACCCCCACTACCCCCATACTCCCTACCCCCCTTGCTACAGCTGGGGGCAGGAGAAAGAAGAAGGAGCCCATGGCTCCACTTCCTCCACGCATCCCACCACCTTACGCACTGTGTGAGAAAGAGGGACACCAAACCAATAACTTACCATCACTACCGGAATTACGAAATTTGATTCCCCTCAATCAAACTATCACCACACCCGTCACTACTGCTAGTACTACTACCATCCAACCTTCCAGTAGTAAAGGGCTGAGGACCAAATTCGCTTGTGCTATCTGTTCCGAATATGGCCATTATACCCATCACTGCCCAGCACTGCCACGCTTTTGGCAGACATTAGCGGCGGTACGCCAGAATGTCCAGAACAACCCACGCCCTGCTACGTCCTCATCCAACATCACTGACATTCACTATGTCACCACTACAGTCAATGAACGTATGAGATTCCCTTGCTCTCTCTGCGATTCATTGACTCACTTTACATACCGGTGTCCGATGATCCTCGCATACAGGCAACGTCAATTGACCCTATGTCACCAACCCACAACGACAGTAATTGACATTCCTTCGTCACTCGAGGATCTCCATATCATTTCTCCAGAACCCGAGGCACTCCCAACGCCTCCATGGTTCTTACATGACATCTCTGAGGATTTACCCCGCAAGCCCCCCAACTCTCCTGCTCATTCCCCTACGGAGATTCTCCATCCAACCACCACGGGTACCCCTCAGTATTTCAACATATGGTTTATATTGAGTGAACCCTCATCATCTCCTAGAATTACCCCCTATGTTTCCTCAGCAGGGGGCAATCGCACTGTCACTGAGATCACTCCTCACGATCCATTATATTCCCGTCGTTTCCAATGCGACAAAGAAATACTGGAAGAGCTACAATGCCCAGACTCTCCCTGGGACGCACTACATCATCGTACACTCTTCCTTCCACAGGAAGCCCTCATGCCTCCTAACCAAAACCCCATTTACGCGGTCGAGACCAAAGATTTTATCCCGTCTGGGCCTATCAATTGGTTCAACAATCCCATTCCTGCCCCTGACGCCTTCGAAGAAGGTAATCTGGCTAACATTTCCCCCACCATCAAAATCTAAATTTCCATTAAAAAGGACATCGTCGAAGAAATCATCATTGGAGCTGCTTGCACTCCTCAGGAAATTGCCGCATATAAAGCCCTCTTCCAAGAATATCGGGATATTTTCACCTGGTCATACACAGAGATGCTTGGCCTTGACCCGTCTATTGTCGAGCATCGCATCGACACCTGGCCTGACATCACACCAGTTCACCAGAAACAGCGACCACTACACCCCTCCAAGGCCGCGGCTATCAAAGCCGAAATAGGCAAATTACATATGGCCGGATTTATCTATCCCATCGCTTACACTTCATGGGTTTCCAACCCTGTTCCCATCGACAAAAAATAGGGCACCATTCGCGTTTGCACAGACTTTCGCGATCTCAATAGCGCATGTCCAAAAGACAACTTTCCAACGCCTTTCATCGACCAAATTATCGACGAATGCGCCGGCCACGAGGCTCTCTCCTTTATGGACGGCTTCTCTGGCTATAACCAAATTCAAATCCACCCATCCAATCAATATAAAACCACATTCATTACCCCGTGGGGTACTTTCGCATATCGTGTCATGCCTTTCGGCTTAAAAAACACTGGCACAACATTCCAGCAGGCCATGACATACATCTTTCATGATCTGGCTGCAAATATCCTCGCCTACTTGGACGAAATCACAGCTCGATCCAAGAAACGCACCCAACATCTCGATGATTTACGAATCATCTTTCAACGGTGCCGTCAATACAACATCCACTTGAACCCTCTCAAATGTGTGTTTTGTGTCACCGTCGGGCGACTCCTCGGTTTTATCATTTCCCAAAGCGGTATTACCGTGGACCCCCTCAAAGTCAAAGCCATAACCGAAATTCCACCTCCTAGGAATTTACGACAACTGCAGAGTCTACAGGGAAAAGATAACTTCCTCAGACGCTTTGTTCCAGATTACGCCATACGCGCACATGGTTTCATTCGCTTACTTCGTCACGACATCCCCTTTCACTGGGACGACTATGCCCAACAGTCGTTTGACGATCTCAAAGCAGTTCTTTCAAATGCACCTTTGATTAGTGCACCTGACTATAATCGCGACTACATCCTCTACGTATCAGCATCAGTTGTATTAGTAGCTGGCGTCCTCGTCCCGCTCAGAGATGACAATCGTGAAAATGTCATTTACTACGTTAGTAAGAACCTCTAGGGACCACCCTTGAAGTACAAACATGAAGAGAATCTTGCTCTTGCAGTTGTCCTCGCAGTCTAGAAACTGCGCCATTACATTCTGCTTCGCACCACGAAGGTCGTCGCAGATTCAAACCCTATGCAATATTTTCTCAATCGTCGCCAAGTTAACGACAAATTCGCTCGATGGATCATTATCCTCTAGGAATATGACCTCGAGTTCTCAACACCTAAGAGTAAGAAGGCCCTCATTCTCACTGAACTTGTCACATCCCTTCCCTCTGACACCACCAATCCCCCCGTCAACACCGACTTTCCTGACGAACATCTCTTTTACATCGCTTCCGATGATCCTTGGTATGGCGACCTTCTCATCTACCTACGAACACAAAAGTTCGATAACCATATATCACGAGATGATCATCGGCGTATTTTCCATCAGGCCCCTCGCTACCTCCTCATCAGAGACATTCTATATCGACGGGACGTCGACACCATTCTCTGTCGTTGCCTGACTATTGACGAGGCCGACAGAGTCTTAAATGAATGCCACAGCGGTGCATGTGGGGGCCATCTTTCGGGTATCTCCATGGCTCATAAGATTATCCGAGCCGGTTACTTTTGGCCTACCTTATTTCACGATTGCATTCATGCCGTGAAACGATGTGAGCAATGTCAGCTCTACGCCAACAAAGCCCGAGCTCCCCCCACTCTTCTTCACCCTGTCATTACCGCGGGCCCCTTTTGTAAATGGGGCATCAACTTTATGACTTGTAATCCCCCCTCCAGCAATGGTCACAAGTACATTGTTGTCACTGTTGATTACTTCACCAAATGGGCCGAAGCTATGCCCACTTTCAACAACACCGCTGACACTGCAGCGCGCTTCTTCTTTAACCACGTCATATCCCGTTTTGGCGTACCACTCCAACTTGTTTCTGATCATGGGAAACACTTCGAGAATGAGATTTTCGTCGAACTCTCATCTCGGTTAGGCTTCTCTCATGAGTTCGCCTCACCATATTACCCTCAGTCAAACGGACAGGTTGAGGAAGTGAACAAAGTCCTCAAGACCATGTTACAGTGCACGGTTAATAAACATAAGACAAATTGGCATCATATTTTATTTTCCGTGCTATGGGCTTATCAAACAGCAGTAAAGACCACTACAGGTTTCACGCCATTTCATCTAGTCCATGGGATCGAGGCAACTCTTCCCATCGAGTGCGAAATTCCCACCCTTCGCACTGCAATTGAGCTATTACCTGACACTGCTCCAATGGAGAAGCGCTTGCTGAACTTGGAGTCACTGGATGAAGATCGCCAATCTTCATTACAGAACAACGAGGTAGCTAAAAAACGATCCAAAGCTACCTTTGATCGCCATGTCAACCTTCAATCTTTCCGCGAAGGCGACCTTGTCCTGGCCTATGATATCGCTCATGATACCTTTGGCCATGGAAAATTTGAATCACTTTGGCATGGCCCTTACATCATCCAAAATTTCCTCACCAAAAGCACATACATCATGGCCTCCCCCGAAGGCCTCTCGTGCAAGGAACCCGTCAATGGGTTATACCTCAAGAAATTTTATGCTTAGAAGTAGTCAAACTACTTTACATTTTTTTTTCTTTTTTTAGTGTTTTTAATCTTTTTTCTCTCACCCCTCTCGTCTAAACTATCATTTGTTCTATTGACAGATGCTTCCTCCACCAGCCTACCACATTGGGTACGCCGATGGCGCTAGCCGTTGGACACAAAATCTCGTTTCGGTGGCTTGGGCTTTATATACCCACTCTCATGAAATGCTACATTCAAGCGGCATTTGTTTGGGACCAGCAACCAACAACCAAGCTGAATACACTGCGTTCATTGGCCTCCTGGCCGACGCCCAGCGTCATCATATTCGCCACCTTAGCGTCTTCCTGGACTCTCAACTAGTCGTTCTCCAACTCAACAATGTGTACCGTGTACGCGATCTGTGCCTCTTTCGCAAATACCTGCAAGTTAGATTATTATCTCGACATTTTGATTCCATTACATTTACACATATTCCAAGACAATTGAATCAAACAAACAGATAAAATAGCTAACATGGTGTTAGATTGGCATATATCAAATCAAGCTACACATACATAAAACATATCATACATCCTGTCACAGCATATAGATAGAATCGACAACATCATCATCAACAACAAAAAACATATGTAAACAACATCAGGATCTCAAAAAGGTGTATACTCATATATATATATATATATATCAAGGCCTCTCCGGCCATCCGAATGTTTACATACAAAAAATACATATGCCCGCATGCCAGTACCACACCTCGATACAAAATCGGCTCACCAGCCTATATACAATCAAAAAGGTATACAATATACATCCATCAGGGTGCCTCTATCGCACCCCCAGCTGCTCCTCCCTCAGGAGGAGGTGGTGGCCCACCCCCACCTGCCCCAGGCGGTAGTGGTGGAACACCTGCAGGACCCTCCTGCCCCGGCGGCAGGCGTCCACTAGTCATCGCAGCGAGCACAACTTCTCGTCGCACTATACCCCGCCATGGTGGTGGTAACCCTATGCACTGCTCCAGGAACCCCTCATCCTGGATGCGGATCCACATGCCCTCAGGCACGTCCTATAACACCGTCTCAAGACGACGGCGTATATCATCAAAATATTCTCCGGCTGTCGTCGGAGGAGCGTGAGATGGCCCCGCACCCGGTTCATCGAATCGGTGCCTCCTCGCTTCCCTCTCGGGCTCTGCTAGACGTCCCGTGGCCTCATCCCGCCGACGCCTCTCTCCACGTGGCAGTCTCTCCGGCTCTCGCTGAACCGACGCTCTCTGTCACTCCACCTCGCGCCCGCGAGGTGCCACATCTGCACATGCACCAAACAACAAACATCAGATCGTATCAGTATCTATCAATCATACATATGGACTGATATCTCAAAAACATAACGTAAATCCAAACATACAAAACCACAACATACCTCGGTGGTCGAAAACCTCCCCAGGAGGCAACACCATGTCCGGGTCCCCCCGGAAGTCCACCCCAGCATACGGGTACTGGAGTATGACCTACGGCATCTGCTGCCATATCTGCGTCGCCTGCGCCGTGAAATAATGCCCACCTTCGCCACCACCGTGGCGAACCAAAACTGATGACCACCACCTCAAGCGCAGCTCTCGTGCCCCTGGTGCCTCTAGTAGCACCCTCGGATGCAGCATAGGCACCCTCTCCAAGAACCAGGCTACCAGGATCGAGCCAAACGAAAACTCTCCGGTACCTGTGGATCGACATCGATCCAACTGCGCGATCATCCACGCATGTAGAGTCAACCCCCATGCAAACCGCTCACGGCCCACCACCACCCTCTCCAGCATCAGTAGCTGGCCACCGCTAATCCGTTGGGTCGCAAGTGACCCATACACGCGAACAATCATCGCCGCTATGCAACGATGCGTCAAGGAATCTAGACCACTCACACTCACTACAGTCCTAGACATGTAGTTCTCGCCTGAGCAATATCGCTCGGCGATCTCCTGCAGGTGAGTGTCCCTCGGCAGCACAGGCTCTGCCGGCAGCGGTGTTCCCCGGAAGGGGAGCCCAGTCAAAAAAAAAACATCCTCCACCACAGTGAAGGGGATCTGATCTCCTCGCACGAGGAAGCAGTGTAGATCTGGACTCCACATCTGGAGCAGGAACTGCAGTAAATACTCCTATGCCCGTATCAACAGGCACTCAAAGAACTTTAGCAACCCAAAGGTTGCTAAAGCAGCTCGCACAGCAGGCCCTACATTGGCCACAACATCTCGCAACTGCGACCAGTCTCGCTCACTCCATCGAACATCCATAGTCAATGCTCACCACCTGCACACAACACAGAGTCCTATATCAGCTTATGTAAACATCCAATGCATCAAAAAGACTCATTTTTCACCCCCCAACCTTGTCCCAAAGACGCGGTTTTTTTTACCCACAGGCGCGCACGTATTCGCGCTTGTTCACTATATAGGCGCGCACATATGCGCGCCTGTTCACTATACAGGCGCGTACAATTGCACGCCTTTTCACTGCACAGGCGTGCTTCTGAGTGCGCCTGTCCATCATACAGACGTGCTCACGAGCGTGCCTGTCCACCTCACAGGCGCACTGATAGGGCGCGTCTTAAATTCCAACTCACGTGCACCTATGCGCATCTTTTCTATGGACATGCACACATGTATGCGCACCTTCCACTGAATCGCCCATGCATGCAGGCCCACATCCTATCAAAATTCCCCTTAAACCCCCTGTACGGCCCCCCATACCTACCCTGCCCAAAAATTGGAAACCTATTTCTATGCAGGATGATCAGACCACTAACCTGAGACTTGCACACCGTTGATCAGATACCTCGTGCTCCATGAAACTCCAAATCTCCTTTGCAATCTGCTCATCCAGTCACTGCAGTAGCAGGTACAAATGAGGTGGCAATGTGGGCCCTACAACTATATATAGGCCTTTTTCCAAACTTCCACTCACCATTCTGGGAGCCCAAGGTGTCCATTTTTCAAACCGTCTTCAGCCACGAGATCAGCATCCCGCCGCCTACATCACGACCGTCCCTGGGTCACTTTTCATTCTAGGCCCCCGGGGTGCCTTTTTTTCCATATCATGGTCAGGTACGCACGCGCATAGTTACATTTGTCAAATACATGCTCATATCTTTGATTCTCTTCAGATATAGTTCACTTTGGGTATTTGGTTGTTCTGTGTGCAAGTACTTGCTCATCGGTCACTGACATCATCCCTTCAGGTATATATATTCAACACTGGCATGTAGTCTCCCCCGTTGTATTGCATTTCCATTTCTAGTCACACCCTCTGATATTTTCCTTTAGGATCATATTTCCCGGATCTGCAGTACTCACACCTCCATTTGCATCATCGGTACTGTAACCCGGTAGCATTCTCACCCACATGAGTTGTCCCATTCATAGCACCTTTTGGCACTTTCTGACACTCATGTTGTTCTTCATTACCCTTTAGGGATGGGAGTCCCGATAGTCTTTCATCATGTTGCAGATCAACCACATACTTCTTCTCCTCATTGTTGCTAGCTTCCCATATGGACTCCTAGCTCATCTCTTTATGGTTCTTTTCTTTTTACCTGCACCTCCGTAGGATCATGAACCCTCCATTTCATGCCCCATCAGTTTGCCCATCTGGGAACCTATATTCATTTCACCTACCTCATACAGAAACTCACCAATGGGGCCCCCACCCTTCATCTGTTTTCCAAGAAATTTCTTCCCTCCCTGGGGCACTCATTTCACACTGGGGCACCCGTTTTTGTATTTGTACATTTTTCCCAAATTATTCATTATTTATTGTACAAACACCTTTATTTTCATTCATTTCCTTTTGTCGTCATCGTTGGCAACTTGCTTCCCTTTTTGGCCATACGCAACCCATGTCACCCTTGGTTGGAGAATTGCTTCTCATCTACTCTTGAGGACATCGTCCATATATTCAGAGTACTACCCCAGTCATTTACTTTTACCCTCTGAATTTGTTCACCTTGTCCCGCCTCTGGCACAACTTATCCTCGGTCTTGGCGCCCCCCTGACACTCGACCTTGTCACACGGTTGCGGCCACTCATTCTATCATACACCCTCCAACCAAGGGCAGTCTTGAGTCTTCCCACTTTTTGACTTCGTCCATGTACCTCTGCCACTTCCTCACCTCAGTAGATTCTATGAAGCCCTTTTCTTCTGGGAGTCGCGTTCCCCTT
The DNA here is from genome assembly GCA_009831015.1 of Picea engelmannii. Lineage (NCBI taxonomy): Eukaryota > Viridiplantae > Streptophyta > Pinopsida > Pinales > Pinaceae > Picea > Picea engelmannii. The sequence goes on from ML783447.1 coordinate 184,703, forward strand.
TTGTCAACAGTAGCACACTTTTTCCAGAAGGGCGACAATATCTTGATTCTCATTTTTTATTTAGTGAGAGACCTCAGACGACACAGGGTGAAACACCATTTCTCCCTGCTGTCGTTGGCCCCAATGACATTCGATGCCAACACTTTCTCATGTTACAGTGGGTCTTACTTTGCGACTATTGTAGTTATTATAATCATTTGTCGAAGACCTCTGAACTTGGTCGGGCCATCAATGCCCGCATCATCGTCGCTGCTTATTTTCGCGATCATTGCCTATTGTTTAGAGTATGTTCCTTTGCAGAATTGTCTTCTTCCTTTATCATTACCTCCCCCGAGGGCGCTTCAGTTTTCTACACCAACACTTCAGTCATATTTTCTTTCAGAGTTACATAACACGAGCATGGGGCATGCCCGCCTCGTTTGTACATAGTTGTATGTTGTTACGCACCTTTTGGAAGGTCGGGTTCTACCAGTTCCTTTCTTCTCCAAAGGATTTCTCTACATGGTCCCACTCTTGCTCTCTCTTACCACAACATTCTCAGTAAAATAAACATTGATGGATTTCAGCTATACGTATGCTCCTAACCTCATCCATCAGGGGGCATCTGTTATCACTGAAATTTCGTCCGCACATGGCGACAAGAACTTAGGATCATCAAAACAAGAATGAAGTCATTCATGGCACTGGATTAATTTCACAGCATTGTAAAAGGGTCAAAAACTATACAAAGTAACCAAAAATTGAAGGGCGCTTTATAGGATTTTGGTGCGCGTGCACATGCGTGTTACAGAAACATACCATGCGTGCATGCGCGCACGATGCACGACTGTTAGTGAAAAAACCCGCGCACCTGCTAAACGACGCATTTATTAAATTGGTCGGCCTCCCAACCACTTATGGACCAGCTCCCAACCTGATTTGACCATCAAATATGAGCTGAATCCGCGTGGTAGGCTGGTCAAAGACCTAATTGAGCCCTAAAGAGCCCCTCTTCACACTTCAAAGGGGTTACATAATCACCCAATGCTATGCTATAAAAAGCCATGAAGAAACATCATTTTCTCAAGGAATTTCATGTAATGTTATGCTGCTTAGATTGTTTTAAGGACTCACTCCTTGGCAATAACACATTAGCACCATTTCATTGAGCCATTCACCTTTCCATTGAGTGAATGTGCTTGGAGTTCTTTCACCATCATTCTCATTTTCTCATTGTAAGGAGAGCAAGTTTGTGAGGCCTTCAAGAGCCTTCCTTTGGAGGAAGAAGGAACCACAGTTCCCTTTCTTCATTGTGATTTGGATTTCATCAAGTGATCAGCCTAAAAACATTGGTGATATTGGTCTTTTGTGATTGTTATTTCTTTTTCCATATGGTCATAGTTTTATTTTGTTTTAATTTAATTCTTGTTTGTAGTTTTGTTTTGTTTTCTCTAACCCTTTCCTCTACAGCTGTCATGTTCAGCAAGACCCAACTGGGCATGTAAGCTCCCTTTATTTACTCACCAAGTGACGAATTGGGTGCAAACATGCGGGTTGTGTTTAACTCATATCCATGACCTTATCTCTTTGTAGATGGCCTCCTCATCAAGGTAGAATGGTATAATCCTCGAGTGGAAATCCTCCCTGTTAGCATGCCTCAACCATACAAACGTATGGCATCAGTTCATGATGAAAGCAATGTTCCTCGTGTTGCAGTTGAGGAGCTCCTGTGGAATGAACAACCTCTGCACTACATCGATCAGGTCGTTGTACCACTTGGAGAATTCCATGATTTTGAAAGCTATATTCTCTAAGTCCATCCTGGAATGCCAAGGCTCGAACATCTTTGCAAGGCGCCCATTGGTTTTTTCCAAAAATAGCGAATCTCATTTTTGGAAAAACCATGGAAAATTAGCCCATGAGCGAAATTTAGCCCCTAAAATCATCCATGCTAAGTTCTTAGAGCCTTATACTTAGGATTATATGGAAATTTTAGTAATAATTGTTGTTCATCATGACCATATGGACACAACTTGGATCTGATTTGTCCGACGGGACGAGTTAACGGGGTAAGTCCTATCGAGTGATTCTGGCATTTACTTGTTCAATATGGATAGGATCGTGGCCAATTTCAGATCTTTCCGTTTGACAGATGTGAATATCGACACGAATACCGATGGCATCTTCATGTATTGCAGATTTATGGATTAACTAAATTCAGATAGGGTACCGTAATGGCAATAAAGGTTGTGACTAGACTGAGTCCGTGTGGCACATGGACTTAGATTGCATTCTGATTCGTTCTCCCTCTGACCACAAAGGGGGTCCCTATCATATTAATTACTGTCATTAATGTGTTATTTACACTTCTGATCCTTCACTGCTGAGTAAGAAGTTATGCATCAACCAACACATAGAAAAAAAAGGAAATGAACTACATGTCACGGTGAGAAACTGCACACATCGACTTTATAAACTGAATTTACAAAAATTGCAGAAAACTCAAATTTAACTATTATACATGCTCTTTTGAACAAGAGTGACATTCCTTATAGATCAGTTCTGATACATATAGGGTTTTAGTTGAGTGCCATTCACCCATCCTAGTCGCAGCGTACCATCCAGTTGCGCAAGTCTGACTGCTCCTGAGGGTCGGATCTCTGCAACTATAAATGGTCCCAACCAATGCATGCACAACTTTCTAGGATGCTTCTGGTACTGATTGTCATAGAGTAGAACCTTGTTTCATTGCACAAATACTTTAATTTTAATGTGCTTGTCATGCCAAGATTTTGTTGGATTACTGAGAGGGGGGGTGAATCAGTAATAGAGAAATTTACTCCTTTTTAACCATATAATCCAAGTGTTATATCAATGTATCATTATCATCCAATAACTACACAGTAAATAAACAATGAACAAATGAACAATCATACACATACATAGTACACCAGTGTTTTACGTGGAAACCCAAAGTGGGAGAAAACCACGTATTTCTTTTTCTTATATTTCTTGAAGAATTACATTCATTAGAAGCACCAACTTCCTTTGTTTTCTAGCTGCAAATGGAAGGAGGCTCCAACCCCCTAGTTTCTCAGGATACAACCTGAGGGAAGATCCAACTTCCTAATTATCTGGCTACAACTAGAAGTAGGCTACAACCCCCTATGTTCTCTGGCTATAGCTGAAAGGTGGCTACAACCACCTGTCCTTGCCCCATCCAATTGCCTTGACGTATAAGTAGAATGATGGAACCATTACCACACTATCACTGTGAGATATACTGTTGTAAACCTGTACCAATCAACCTGCACCAATTAACCTATACCAATAGCCTGAACAATGCATCAACCATGCATCACTTGTTCCTCAACCTGTAATCAACATGTACCATAAACAAGTGCATCAACCATGAACCAACCTGTACCAAACAACCTGTAATCAACATGTACCATAAACAAGTGCATCAACCATGCACCAACCTATACCTCAACCTGTACCATGAACAAGTGCATCAACCATGCATCAAACCTGTACAAATAACTTGTCACAACAACTTGTCCAAACAACCTATCACAACAACCTGTCTCATCAATCTTATCAACCAAATCATATCTACTCCCCAATATCAATCACCAAGAAAACTCTCAATGATGTGCATCAATCAAGCATAACACAACAACTCATAATCATCACCAAGATCAATATGTGCTTCTAATAATACAAGTATGCTACATCATCCATAATCCATGTGTCAAAAATACTACTAACAAGTGCCTCCAACGATGTACCAAGTATGTAACAATCATGTATCAAATACTCATCAACTATGGCTCATCAAGATGTACCAACATCATCAACTATATACCTCATGAATGTGCCAACTAATCAACTACTTGTCTCAACCATGTACCCGACATGTACCTCAATCAAATACCCTCATCAATTTCATAATCCAAATCTGAATTGTAACTCTGTAATAGACTTGGTTTATATGATCACATACTTGCAAATCTTCCTTAACTTTAACAACAAGAGCCTAGCATTTTCATCAACCTTTTCTTTAATCTCACATGACTAGTTTTGGATTAGTCAATAGCCCTAACTTGAAATAATCATAACTTTGTACCTGTAATTAATAAATATATGAAATGGATATACAATTTTATTCAGCGTGTTTTATTCAATTACTCCATATTTCACTACTTGGAACCTCTTAGAAAACGATTTATAGAAAAAATGGCATACCTTGTTGAATTCTGGCTTATTCTAGAGAGGGACCTTGTAGAGTGTGCCCCACATGGAATATTTGTTGAATAGATATAAAAATGTTACAAAACATACTACAACATATGTTATAACCAACACATTTTTTCTTACTGAATTTGGATCTGTCATGAATAAGTTATGATGTTTTTACCCGAAACACCTATTTAAGACTAGTTTCAAGACTAGCCACAAACCCTATTTTCCACAAAGTGTAACTCCAAAAAGTACAATGAACCACAAGCTGAATTTTTTACCATAGATACTTGGATATGTTTCCTCAATTTCATAGCAATTTCATATTCTAAATCATTCTAGAAAAAAGTTATTGAGAAAATGGTGAGATGACTTGTAAATAACATACCTTAGAAAGCATCATCAAAAGAATTTATCCTTCCTTGAATTCCGACCTTATTTTCTTCACCTTCCTTGAGAAATTAGGCTTATATATCATTTGGTTACCTCATAAACCTATATATATTCAATATTCTCAAGTTTTATCTCAAATGAAAGAGCCTTGCCTCTTATTTATACTCTCCAAGTAGCTTCCTTAAAAACATCTTCTAGGTCACTTTGCCTACTTTCCTTATTTTAGGGTTAACCCACTTCTAATTTCTCCATTAAATTTATTATTTAAATAATTTATTTTTTATTCACTTTTAATGATAGTACACTCATCACTTCACTTTATTATTTACCTTCTAAAATCTCTTAAACCACTTTGACTACTTTGACCTTTTGGGGCTTCTAGATGACATATGAGGGTCCTCCAACTTTGCAAGGCCATAACTCTCAAACCGTGAGGAGTTATGTGATGTTCCACATACCAAAAGAAATGGAATGGCATGTACTATCCATATAGAATAGTATTACCTGAAAATATATCAAAACTCATACCATTATCCATCAAACAAACTTGGGTCCATTACCCAAACCTGGGTTCTCCAACTTCTCATGGCCATAACTCTCTATCCGTGAGGAGTTATGTGACATTACACATACCAACGGAAATGGAATGACATGTATTATCCATATAGAATAGTATTACCTTCAAATATATTAAAACTCATACCATTATACATGAAACAACCTTGGGTCCATTACCCAAACCTTTGTGCTACTGGACTTTCTCCAAGGGTTGACATCAATCACTAAGGGTTGACATCAATCTAGAATATCACTCACCAATGGTTGACATCAATGAAAAAAAAAAATCCATACCAATTGTTCATCAAACTAAGATAACTTTATGACAATCTCCCCTTTGACATTGATGGCAACACTTATTCATGATAAAATTCATGCTTATACTCTTCATAAATGTTTCTATCTCTCCCCCTTTGACATCAATGGAAAAGGGTATCTCCCTTTGGGGATAATCCCCCTGAATGAACTCTCCTTAGGGATTCTCCCCCTGTCTACATGCCTTTGATTTTTCTTTGTGTTTATAAGCCTCTAATTACTCTCTTTCCCTTCATATGAATAATATCTCACCATTTGACAAAGGGTATCACCTTGAAGTCATATCGTTCATTCTTCCCTTGTGAAAATCGCCCCCCTTGGAAACATGCCTATATTCTCTCTCTCCAAGAATTTACCTTTGCATCTGATAAATCTCACCCCCTTTGTCCTATTTATGGTGCTTCCTCATGTACATCTAAGACATATAAGATAAGCATTCAAAAGAATTCATTTTGGAGTAGAAATTACTCCTAGTCTCTGACGAAGATACTCAAGGGATTCTCATGGAAGCGGTTTTGTAAATATGTATGTCACTTGTTATTTTGTTCCCACATATTCAACTCTCATGTTCTTCTCTGCAACCTATTCCCATAGAAAGTGATACTTGATTGGAATGTTCTTCATCTTGGAGTGCATCACCAAGTTTTTTGAGATACTGATGACGCTTGTATTATCACAATAGATTGGAATGGGCTCATCATAATCAGCTTGTATATCTGTCAAAGTTTGTTTCATCCATAGAACTTGTGTACATGTTGATGCTGAAATATACTATGCCTTGGCTATAGATAAGGATATTGATGATTGTTTCTTTCTTAGCCAACATACTAAACACTCACCCAAGTAGAACGTTGCTTCGTTGGTGCTTCATCGATCATCAATACAACCTGCCCAATCTGCATCTGTGTAGGCAATAAGTGATATACGCTTTCCTTTTGGATACCATAATCCAAACTCTTATGTTCCTTTGAGATATCTGAAAATCCTCTTCACTTCTAATACATGTGATTCCTTTGATGTTGCATGAAATCATGTCACCTGTCCAACTTCCTGCATTACATCTGGTCTGGATGTTGTCACATATAGTAAGCTACCAATCGTTGACTTGTTTTTCCTCTGGTCTGTAGACTTTGAATCATCATCTTTTCTCAACTTGAAAATGGTTTTCATAGGAGTGGTAACTAGTTTTCAATATTCCATTCCTAACCTCTTTATCATTTCTCTAATATACTTAGTTTGAGAAATAAAATTTCCTTGGTTTCTTTGACATATATGAAGACCCAAAAAGAAGGATAGTCCTCCAAGTAATGACATTTCAAATTCATGCTGCATATCCTTTGCAAATTTATGGCTTATCCAGTCATTAGTACTTCCAAAACAATATCATCAATATAAAATAAAATAATAGAATATAACCTTGAGTTACCTTGATGTAGAGGTTGTTGTTTTTTCTTACTTTCCATAGTTTGTAGGGAGTTTTGTCATTGTTGTTTCTAAGAATTACTCTGTTTTGAATGTAAACTAATGTATGCATTGTATGTGTCCAAAAAATATCTATCAATTTGGAATCCATTAGCATTGTTCAAGACATTTCCTGTGTAATTATCATCCATTATGATAATGTTATTTTGTATCTTAACCACTCTTTGAACCAATATATGAATCCATTCTCTCTTCCACTATCATATATCTATCCAAACCTGCTAAGTTTTCTTACGAATCCATCTATGTCCATACTGTCCAAGAATCTACTTGCGCAACTATCCATAATGCTGACCCATTTATCACTATACTATCATGAAGTCTTGATTAATCTATCAAACTGCACTTCTGCTAACTGATTGCTCTGAATCTATCTTCTCAAACTCTACAAGTTTTTCAAAGGATGGTTATTTTGTCTATCACATCTATCGCATAGACTTCCCCTGTCTAATATTCATATTACTTGGGAGTATCTAAGCCGGATGGCTTAGAACAATTCCTATTATGATGTGTATTCATCATCATCTTCATTGGTAGATTCATTATCTCTCTGAGCTATGAATTATTTCTTTCTGTATGTGGATTCATCTTTCACTACAATGCCTGAAAGTAGGATCTCTTGAACCTGTTCCTTATTTACCTATCCTTCCTTTCTTTAAGTTATTTTCCAAACCTTTCTATATCTGACATATTTCCTTTTCTCTGTAGAATTTTCTTCATCTCGTTTTATTGTCAATCTTGAGATCTTTGATACCTGGTCTTTGCTCACCTATTCTTCCTGTTTTCTTATCCATACTTTCTTATATATGATATCAGTATTCTCTTTCATGGAAGTATCGATCATGCTTATACAATCACTGGCTATGTGTCTATAGTTATGAAATTTGTAACACCCAATGTTACATGCGACCACATAGGCACTTCTTGCTTGGAAATTTCTTTTATAATCCATGCAATCTACAACCTTATGTCCAAATTTAGTACAATAAAAACAATTACCATAAAATAAATTTGCATACCTCAGAGTGAATGATATTCTTTGTGGCATAGTCCTTCTGAATTTTTTCCTTGACTAATCATGATCATGATTGAAGCTTCTTTGTGGCTTGAACATGGATGGTCTTCTTGAAGATGTATCTTCAATAGTTTTCTTAGATTATGGTTGGCCATGATTCCTTCCTTTGAGTACTTCTACATAACTCTTTCTATTTTCTTCATTCTTCTTTTCTAGAAACCTAGAGTGCTTCTCTTCATTCTCTATAACTGATGTGGATGTTTCTGTCTCTTCAATGTTCTTGTTTAGATTGACGATTTTACTTCTCAATGTGACAACTTATTCTTCAAGCTTCTCAACCTCTTCTTATTTCTTCATTATTTGAGACTTCATGACTTCTTTTGCTCTTTTCATTTCTTCAAGCTGAATTTTTAATGTGATTATTTCTTCTTCAAGTCCTTTCTCTTCTTGACCAAAATCTGCCTCAAGCTAGTTTAGATCATTAGTTATTTCCTTAAGATGATCTGTCAATATATTCTCTCTCATTTCTGCTTCTTCCTTCCGTGCTGCTATGTTGGTTTCCAAACACTGCTTTTGATATTCAAGATTTTCTTCAATCTTTCTGGATTCTTCTAGCTGAGTTCTTAAGTTCTCGATGACCTATTGGGATTCTTAAAAAAAATGAACACTTTTCTTTTGTTTCATCAATTCTTTCTTGAGTGAATTGTTTTCTTCTCTTACTTCATCTAAAGCACTAATAAATTCTTGTTGATAATTTTCTTCCTTTTCAATTAGTTTTTCTGTCTCATTTCCTTCATGGAATTCTATTTCAATATGTCCACGTTTTTCACAATTAAAACAAAACAACATACCTCTGGTGATTATGTACTATTCATCTTCTGAATCTACTTGACATGGTGAACATAATTCTTCTTGATTTGTATCTGCATCTTCTTTGACATTTTATGAATCTATGATGGGTGAAGAATACATGTCATGTAACTTATCCCAAAGTTCCTTTGTTGATGAACATTTACCAACCTTTTCTCTTACAGGATTAGGTAATCCTTCCCAGATGAAATCCATTGATATTTTGTTATTATTCCTCAATTCCTTCTTGGTTGCAGTCTTTTCCCTTTTTGAACTATCATATCCTATAACAATTGATAGCCAAATATAATGTCCCTGTGCATGTAAAAATACTTCCGTTCTTATGCTCCACATATCATACTTAAAACCATTCTGACTATTAAACATTGGTACTCCATTCTCAGAATAATCCATGATCTCCTGCCAGTGGTTAAACTGTTTCCTAAAGGAACTGGATTTGATACCAATTGTTGGATTATTGAGAGGGGGGGTGAATCAATAATAGAGAAATTAACCCCTTTTAAACATGTAATCCAAGTTTTATATCAATGTATCATTATCATCCAATAACTACAGAGAAAATAAGCAATGAACAAATGAACAATCATACACATACACAGTACACCAGTGTTTTACGTGGAAACCCAAAGTGGGAGAAAACCACATAATGTTTTTTCTTATATTTCTTGAAGAATTACATTCATTGGAAGCACCAACTTCCTTTGTTTTCCAGCTGCAACTGGAAGGAGGTTCCAACCCCCTAGTTTCTCAGGCTACAACCTGAGGGAATCTCCAACTCCGCAATTCTCTAGATACAACCAGAAGGAGGCTGCAACCCCCTATGTTCTTCGGCTACAACCACCTGTCCTTTCCCCATCCAACCGCCCTGACATATAATTAGAATGATGGAACCACTTTCACACTATCACTGTGAGATATACTGTTATAAACCTGTACCAATCAACCTGCACCAAATAACCTGTACCAATAACCCGAACCATGCATCAACCATGCATCACTTGTATCTCAACCTGTAACCAACATGTACCATAAACAAGTGCATCAACCATGAACCAACCTGCAATCAACATGTACCATAAAAAAGTGCATCAACCATGCACCAACCTATACCTCAACCTGTACCATGAACAAGTGCATCAACCATGCACCAAACCTGTACAAATAACCTGTCACAACAACTTTTCCAAAAAACTTATCAGAACAACCTGTCTCATCAAACTTATCAACCAAATCAGATCTACTCACCAATATCAATCACCAAGACAACTCTCAAAGATGTGCATCAACCAAGCATAACTCAACAACTCATAATCATCACCAAGATCGATATGTGCTTCTAATAATGCAAGTATGCTACATCATCCATAAGCCATGTGTCAAAAATACTACTAACAAGTGACTCCAACCATGTACCAAGTATGTAACAATCATGTATCAACTATTCATCAACTATGACTCATTAAGATGTACTAGCATCATCAATTGTATACCTCATGTATGTGTCAACTCATCAACTTCTTGTCTCAACCATGTACCCAACATGTACCTCAACCAAATGCCCTCATCAATTTCATCATCCAAATCTGAATTGTAACTCTGTAATAGACCTATTGTATATGATCACATACTAGCAAACCTACCCTAACTTTAACAACAAGAGACTAGCATTTTCATCAAACTTTTATTTAGTCTCACATGACTAGTTTTGGATTAGTCAACAACCCTAAATTGAAATAATCATAACTTTGTACCTGTAATGAATAAATTTTTGAAACTCATACACAATGTTCTTTAGTGTGTTTTATGTAATTCCTCCACATTTCACTACTTGGAACCTCTTAGAAAATGATTTATAGAAAAAATGACATACCTTGCTGAATTATGGATTATTCTATAAAGAGACCTTGTAGAGAGTTCCCCGCACGGAATATTTGTTGAATCGATCTGAAACTGTTACAGAACATACTACATACTGTAATATAACCAACACATTTTGTCCTACTGAATTTGGAGCTGTTATGAATAAGTTATGATGTTTTTACCCAAAACACATGTTTTAGACTAGTTTCAGGAGTAGCCACAAACCCTATTTTCCATAGAGTGTAACTCCAAAAAATACAATGACCCACAAGAATAATTTTTTACCATATATACTTGGATATGTTTCCTCAATGACATAGAAATTTCACGGTCTGAATCATTTTAGAAACAAGGTTATTGCGAAAATGGTGAGATGACCTGTAAATAACATACCTTAGAAAGCATCATCAAAAGAATTTATCCTTCCTTGAATTTCGGCCTTCTTTTCTTCACATTCCCTTAGAAATTCAGCTTAGATATACTTTGGTTACCTCAGAAACCTATACATATTAAATATTCTCAAGTTTGATCTCAAATAAGAGATCCTTTCCTCTTATTTATACTCTCCAAGTAGCTTCCTTAAAAACATCTTCTAGATGACTTTGCCCACTTTCCTTATTTTAGGGTTAACCCACTTCTAATTTCTCCATTAAATTTATTATTTAAATAATTTATTTTGTATTCACTTTGAATTATAGTACACTCATCACTTCACTTTATTATTTACCTTCTAAAATTTCTTAAACCACTTTGACTACTTCGACCTTTTGGGGCTTCTAGATGACATATGAGGGTCCTCCAACTTCGCAAGGCCATAACTCTCAAACCGTGACGAGTTATGTGACGTTCCACATACCAACAGAAATGGAATGACATGTACTATCCATATATTATATTATTACCTAAAAATATATCAAAACTCATACCATTATCCATCAAACAAACTTGGGTCCATTACCCAAACCTGGGTTCTCCAATTTCTCATGGCCATAACTCTCTAACCGTGAGGAGTTATGTGACCTTACACATACCACCAGAAATGGAATGACATGTACTATCCATATAGAATATTATTACCTTAAAATATATTAAAAATAATACCATTATAAATGAAACAACCTTGGGTCCATTACCCAAACCTTTGTGCTACTGGAATTCGCTACCGGACTTTCTCCAAGTTTGACATCAATCACTAAGGGTTGACATAAATATACAATATCACTCTCCAATGGCTGACATCAATGACAACCAGCTATCCATACCAAATATCCATCAACCTAATCCAACCGTCTGACAACTTTCTACCTTGATTTCTCAACCGAGTGATGGAAGTCTACTAAAAAACTAGTCTCTTTGCATTCTTGTAACTCCATGAGTCTCTGTGAGACCAATTGTTCCTCTAACATGCATTTGATTTATGCAATGTACAAACTCAGAGTGATGAAATATGTAGGCACCACGACCTCTTTCCCATAAACTAGATGGAATGGCGTGTACCTATGGAGTTTCTTTGTGGTTGTCCTATAAGCCCTTAGTACTGCTGAAACTCTATCATCCCAATCTTCTCAGTTTTCACAATAGACCTTTGTTAGCCGTCTCTCCATAATCTTGTTGAATTCTTCTACTATTCCATTGGCTTGCGGGTGGTAAGGGATGATTTTGTGATGTTGGATCAGGAACTCTGTTGTAAGCTTTGCTATAGTGATACTAATAAAATGAGCTCCCTGATCACTGGTTAGAATCCTAGGACATCGAAAGCGAGTGATAATATTCTAAAAAATGAACCTAGAATCAGTATCGGTCAAGCAGTCCTGAACAACTGCTGCCTCATCTCAACGTGTAAGGTAGTCAGTTGCAGTAATGATGTACCTAGACTTTGAATGCTTATTTTTGGGGTTGATCGATCCAATGAAGTCAACTTCTCACTTCTCAAATGCCTGTAGATCTTGAACTGGTTGAAGTGATAATTCATCTCATCAAGATGGCTTACCCACTCTTTGAAAAACATCACATGATCTAGCATATACCTTTTCATCCTTGAAGAAAATTTCTCACCAAAGTCTAGCTTGGAGGACTTTCTGCGTCGTGGCCTTTCCTCCTACATGACCTCCCGCAACTCTGTTGTGGCATTCCCATAGTATATCTTGTCTTTCGTGATCCAAGACACGTCTTCTGAGGATATTATCTAGTCCGAACTTATATAATTTCCCTACAATTAATTGATAATTTTCTTCTCTAACAACCATATGGCCTTTCCGGGTTGCGGAATATGTTTCTGGGTAGGATTTTGTACTTAAGAAGACTGTTATGTCTTCCAGATACTCTGGTATGGCCTCAATCCAAAAAAAATCTGCATCTAGGAGTTGATCGTCAACTTCTCCTCCACTTTCCCTTGACTCTAATATAGATAGGTGATCATGTCCTACGTTGCATCTTCTAGGCTTAATAATTACTTCAAAATATAATTCTTGAAATAGTAGCAACCATCTACATATTCTCCCTTCCAACACAGGTTTATTAACTAGATATTTCAATGCAAAATGAACAGTAAAGAACTTAAAATGAGAACCTAACAAATAATGTCTAAATTTCCACAAAGAAAAAATCATGGCTAAAGCCTCCCTTTCTGTTGTTGTGTAGTTGTTCTCAGCTTGTGACAACTTCTTGCTCGCAAAATAGATAGGATGATCCATGGCTCCATCTCTAGGTTGTGCTAAGATATCTCTTAAGGAAATACCTGAAGCATCTACATGGATGTGAAATTCATTTTCCCAGTTTGGGAATATCAAAATCGATGTTATGTTGAGCTTCTCCTTCAGGGTCTTGAATGCTTTATCACATTATGGGTTCCATTGGGAAATTTCGGCCTGTTTCAATAGATTTTCCAGAGGTGCAGTAATGTTTTCATATCTTCTGATGAACCTACAATAGTACCATGTGTGTCCCAACGTGGAGCACAATTTCTTATCACTTGTAGGTGGTGGCATATTCACAATAACCACAACTTTGTCTGGGTCTACCAGTACTCCCTCTCGACATACTATGTGGCCCAACAAATTTCCATGTGGTACATAGAAGATACACTTTCTAAGATTCAATGATATCTACAATTCTTTCATCTGTCAAACATCAGACATAACAACACTATATGTTCCTTGAGCAGACTGTATATCGTCCATATAGACTTCTATAAACTTGTGAATGAACTCTCTAAAAGCTCCTATTACAATCTTGGAGAAAACTCCAGGGGAATTCTTTAATCCAAATGGAATCACATTGTATGCAAAAGATCCCCATTATGTTATGAATGTGGTCTTCTTTTTTTCCTCTTCGACAATCCTTACTTGGTGGTAGCCTGAAAATGCATCTGTGAATGAGTATTATTTTTTCCCCGCAACTTGTTCTAGAACCTCATCAATAAAAGGTGTTGGGAAAGGGTCATTCACATAGGTAGAGTTAAGGCTTCTATAGTCTACACAGAAGCTAATATCCTCTGTGCCTTTCTTTCTTTGGATGACTATTAGGCTGACCCATTCTTCTTCTTCCACTACAAAAATAAGTCCAGCTTCCAACGTCTTGTTTATCTCCTTCTTAAACTTCTCTTTTACTCTAGGGTTAAGGAGGTATGGTCTATGCCTCAATGGCTTTGATCATGGTTTTAATTATATTTTCATTTCTCCCATAACTCCTTTGATTCTCTTTAACTCTGAAAAGGTATTTGGGTGCAAATCCTCATATTCCAACAACAAACTCTGTATTTCTTGACTAGTTTTCTCATCCCAGTAATCTCCCACCATAGCTATCTTAGGTTTCTCTATGGTCCCTATGTTGACTTTGGGCAAATTTAATGGATGACTATAGGAACTATCAATTTGACTAGGTATGATGTTTTGGATTTCTCTGTTCCCTTCTGTCTCTTTAATGGCTAGGTTTCTCAATTCCTCTAAATCATCTAGAATTTCTTAATGCCTACTAATCTTATAGAATTCTATAGGCTTCATGAATGAAGTTAGGTGAATCTTATAATGAAGTTCTCGGATATGTTTTACACATACTACTGGGTTTGATTTCTGATTACTATTTTCTGTAAAAAGAAATTCTTTAATCTTTTGCAGGACTACTTCAAGCTCAGGGTACTTACTTGTAAACCATAAGTCCTTTCAAAAGTGATGTGCCAACGTCTTCCAGTCGTTGGTATGTCTTCTAGTTTCTTCATGTATGAACCAAGATTTTGGGATTGTACCTAGTGAGTGGGGAAATACTTGAACCTAGAAGCGGGAGGGTATTTCCACAGCTTGCCACTATGTCACACACTGTTCAATATGTGCTCTAGGATCAGATTCTCTATTGAACAGTTGTGCAACCTGGAAATCCATCTGCATCTCTGATTCCAACTTCTCCTTATTCTAAAATCTATACTTGATGGATTTCTCCACATTATCCCAATTTCCGATTAAGGATTTATTGTTGGCCCACCATCTGGCAGGGCTATCCTAGAGGGATAAATCTAGTACTGAGGTCCTTTGATCGTCCACTACCTTTTATTCCATGTTGAGCAGAAAAATATTGAGTCTTGAGGTAACATCATATACTCGGTGTTCTATGACCTCGGTCCCAACCCATCTAGTTTCTCTGACATTTGTGCATCTCCTTGAGAATCTTTCGTATGAGCCGTGTTTCCAACTATCAAATGCCAGTTCTGAATCTTCTTCCACTTACTGTATACTCCTCCAACTTATTGATCCATCAATAATGGGATTTATGTAATTGTCTCTTGTTCCAAGTGTTATAGTATACAACTGATCCAAGTCTTCTCCCTCCATATTATTGTTTGTTGGATCTATATATCTGGGTCCTACATATGGATCCAAGGGTTGACCTACCTTGATTCCATCTGCCTCAAATTTCATGGTTTATTTCTTTAGGTCAATCACTGCATATTTTTCATAGGCCCAATCAATCCCAAGTAGTGTAGGGTAAGGGTCCTTATCCCCCATGATCTCAATCACTTCAAAATCATCTACTGTCTTCACTCCCGCAACATCTATTTCCACATTCTCCAGTCTTCTTATGGGGAAAATACAATACTGTTTGGCCATCCTTAACTGGATTGGGGAATATGTCAACCAAGTTTTTCCTAGGGCTTCCCAAGTCTTTTTAGGTAGAATGTTCACATCAGATCCTAGATCCAACATGACATCCTTCATCTCAAATTTGTCTAACTCGGCTACTAGTATGAATTCTTTTCCAGTTTGTACCTTCCTTCTCTGCACTCTCTGAATACACTTCTCAAGAAGATTAGTCCTGATTGTTTCTTCTGTGGGTTCTTCATTCCCTACAACTAGGTATAGCACATTGCACAACTTCTCTTTTAATTGGTCATTCCCGAGAATATTAGAGAATAATTAAAACCAAAGGTCGACCACATTTTGAGGTTTCTTAGGCTGTCTCGATGTGACTACAAGGTTTCTGGGTGCAGGGGGTGAAGCAGGGGCTTGTGCAATCTTAGGGTAAACAATAGGCTGTGGGGGTTTCTCTTCCATCTCAAGGATAGGGATATTATGAAATACTTCTATGGCATTTTTAAAGAATTTTTTTTGTTTTAGATGGTCATACATGTCTTCTTTAGGTGTTTCTTTCTAGATCTGAGGTAGATTATCAACATCAACTCCTATCTTTTCCCCTCCTCAAGTAACGATATTGAGGTTGGGTAATTGTCCTTTAGTAACTCTCTTTATTTATCAACTGATGAGGTTATTTCCTTGTTGGCGTACCCGATCTTCCCATTTTGTGATTATTTTTGGGCAGTCTTCAAGTGTGTGCCCATTGGTTCTGTAGTGAGAGAACAATGGTCTTCTCGGATGAGGACAATCACTCTCCATATGGCCTTGCTCATCACAGTTATAACATATTCTTGGCCCTCTTCCCGTTCTTCCTCCTCTGAAGTCTCCTCCAACTCCACCTCCCGGACATCTTCCCAGTCCTTGAGGGTTTTCATCCACCCTAAATGTTGTTTGGTCCAACCTATCTGCGAGTGCATCCAATGCTCTACATTGATTGGTAGTATGTGTGGTAGATGCACAAAACTCACAGTGTATTTGGTACTATCGAATATTTCTGCATAATGGGGCACTGTCTTGGCCCATGCCCATGGATTCGAAAAATATCACAATACTCAACTGTTGATGTTTCTTGGATCCCTGGAAAACCATGATATGGAGTAGGGTTATGGAATGGTAAGTTCATAGAAACTTGCGCAACTCCTCTTGTGGGTCCTAGTGAGGGTTCCATCTGATTCTAAGGAGGTCCCATTCCTCTCATTCATGGACATTCGTTCACCAAATGTCCTTTTGTATAACATATGGTGCACCAAACCTGTGGTCTTCCTAGTCTAGGTATTATCAATTCTTGAATATTTTCTATAAGCGCTGATATTTTCCCTTATAGTTGTGCCAGATTTGCATCTGTTGGGGGTCTGGTCACTCTCAGGCTCCCAAGGTATCCTGTCATGGCTTCAATATTCATCGATTGTTCCAAGGTGCCTATCAAAGTGGATATTCATTGTTGCATCAACATAATCCAAGTCAGAGGTAGCAATCATTGAATGTACCATTCTCTTTGATGTTCCTCATGGATTGGATGTGCTAACCTCCCTATAGAGTATTTAAACTTCTAGTTATATTCCTAGGTTGATTCACCTTCCCTTTGTTGGATCTCATGCAACTAAGACATATCCTATTGTTCTAACTTATGTATCTTAAACTCCGTTATGAACCTTGTTCGTACCTGGCCAAGTGTGAACGCTTGACCTTGCATTCCTAGAACTCCTGGATCAATAATATTCACGTACCACTTGAGAGATAAACCTCTCAAGGTAGTCTGGAACTCAACCAACTTATTCGCATCTATAATCCCTCTGGATCTCTAGATTGCTTGGCACAAGAACTAGTGCTTCTCAACATCTTCATCTCCCTTACCCCAAAATTCTGGGTATTAGGCAATCAATCCTCCCGCGTGACCAACCATTGATGATCTTGGTTCTCTTATCAAAATGAAACCTAACGGTCCTACTTGAGATATACCAGGGGATCCCAATATCCTCCCTGTACTTGCACTTCCTGGCTCTGACTGACTAACTAATTGTACTAGAACAAAACTAGCATGAGAAGATAGTATCGAACTTACCACTTGTATAGAAGACACTTGGGGTATGGGAGATTTGGGGCTGGCGCCACTGGCTTCGAGGAGGTTTCCTTTAATCTAGGGGGTCTCATTTTCTTCCTCTAGAGCAGTCTCTTCAGCCAGATTCTCGATCTTTCCTGTCATTGGGGATGAATATTCTCTTTCTTCTTCAAGATTCATGATGGCTTCCTCCTCTCTTGCGTCTACACCTTCTCCTTCTTGTCCACCCTCCTGGAGACTTCTTTCTCTCTGTGCTTCTCTCTCACTTAATATTTAACTAGCAAGTCTTTCCTGTCTTCTCATCTTTCACAACTCTTCCATCTGTCTTTCCTCTACTTCTCATGGTCTGACTTCTTTCTACAACTTCTCAGATTGTCTTTCTGCACCACCACTTCTCAATTATGGTGGATCTTTTCAAGGATATCTCGTTTCTTGAGTCCATTTATTTCTATTTCCCCCACTTATCAAAGAACCCTTCCACTTTATCATGCCATGACTCTACCCCACCCTTTCCCTACCCCAAGTGAGGATGTTTACACTTCCATCACAGTTGGGGACATAGTCAACATCCCCTCTTCTATTAAGAAAACTTTAATCCACGGGGGGATTTCTCTCAACAGTCTTCCCCTTGCGTATTTTCTGAAATCCTCCTCTGCTCATGAAAAATATTGGTGATTCTCAGCTGCAAACTCAATAACGTATCCTTCTAATGTAGTATTGACCCAGAAATCAATTTCTTGCGTGACTAGACAATCTAGCCGATGAAGTGCTGCAATATTTTATGTGTCCCAAGTACAGGTCCTCTTGACTCATTCTTGGAATTGTGGATCTTCTTGGAGCCTATTTATCCAGTGGAAAATTTCTTCCAAAAACTTACCCTAGAATATCTCTTATTGATCGCTCGATCTTTCTGAGTAAAAATCTGCCTCATGAGTGTCTTCCACCGATTTTCTTCTCAAATCCGCTTCTTTCCATATGGAGGTGTCGCAGTTTATTTCCCACCATTGGTCAATATTATATTTGTGAATCCGTGGAAGCATCCTCCCTACAGGTTCCCTTTTAATGCAGGTCCCGAAAATAAAACCATTTTGTTGGCACAAGTTTGATCAGACCAGGGTGCTTCTCAGGTTACCAACAAAAGGTACCAAGTAGTCTAGAGCGTTGGAATTTTCATCTCCTCCTAAGAGAATAAGTCTCACCTGAAGAATTGCTGAGACAAATGGATAGGGAAGGGAAAATAAAATACTTAGGAGGATTCACAGACCCTTCAAGATTCATCATGATCTTGCGCAAGACATATATCTACAGAAAATATCTGAACTCATATGTGCAAGAACTGGAACTACTTATGTTGCATATAATCATTCAGACATAGAGACATCATGTGGAGCTCATGAACCATAAAGAAGTACTGAAAATATACAATGCATCAGGAACAACACAGAAAGACACAACATATTTTGAAATTTTGGATACTTCTTCATATATTATCTTCAAATCTTTCCCAATTAAAATCTCAGAGGTTTACAATATCACTCTGTTACATATTATTGGATTTGGACTCATGATGTAGATCTCTAACTCCCAAAGAGGTGTGCATATTACATTACAGACTCAAAATCTGACTTCTCAACAGTAAACAACAACTATGACCAAAACCTTACATTTGCTATATCAACTAACCTACCAAAATCAACAACAACCAACCCAAACTAACATAACTAAAAACAACCTTTTACAATCATATCCATCCCTATATATAAGCTAGGTCGCGTCTTCTATCTTTGGCCTGCACGCTTTCTTGTTCTGTTGCAACTGCTTTTTCTTTGTTGGCATTGCACTATCCTTTTCGCACTTGATTTCTATTGTTTTTTATTTATCTGTTGTATAGATTCTTCTTAAGCAAGCGCAACTCGTACTAGGTCAAATCTAGGACTTTACTCCTTATCCAAAAATGAAGGGACCAACAAGACCCAAAAATTTCTATCCTGCTCCACCAATTACAACAAAATTCTTCAATTTCTCTAGGGTACTCTTGGCATAATGAAAAGATTCACTACAAAGGTCGTTTGTACTTATGAAATAAATCCCAAATTAAATCCATAGTGCTTTCTTCACTTCATGCCTCACCCACATCCGAGAATTCATGATTTACCAAAACCTATGAATGGGTCAAACGTTCTTTTTTCTAGGAGGGTATGAAATAGGAAGTCCACACCTTTGTGGATGAATGTGAGGTCTATCAACGCAACAAGGGAGAAATTGTCAAAGATCCGGGCACACTCTAGCTACTTCCCATCCCCCCTACTACTTGGAGAGATATTTCTATGGACTTTATTGTAGGCCTACCTAAATCGGGCAATAAATCAGTCATCATGGTGGTCGTTGATCGTCTCTCCAAATATGCTCATTTTTTTTCTCTTCAACACCCATTCATAGCCACCATAGTGGCTCAAATCCTCATGGATATTATCCTCAAGATTCATGGCATGCTTAATTCTATTGTCTTTCACAGAGACCCCACTTTCACCATCAATTTTTGGCAAGAATTCTTCAAGCTACAGGGCACCCAATTGCATCTCAACACTGCCTATCACCCCCAGATGGATGGACATACTGAAGTTGTCAAAAAGTGTTTGGAAACATATTTGAGGTGTTATTCATCTGAGCAAAAAATAGGTGGGGTCAATGGTTACCCCTAGATGAATGGTGGTACAACACCTCTTACCATACAATGACTCGCATGACTCTTTTTGAAAAAGTCTATGGCCAAAAGCCTCCATTAGTTCTCTCCTATATTCTAGGGGTCTCAAAGTTTCAAGAGGTTGAAACAAATCTTACCATCCATGAGGCTATTCTTCATGCCCTCAAAGACAATTTGGTCATGGCTCATAATCACTTGAAGCAACAAGTTGATCAAGGTCATTCTGAATGCCATTTTGTTGAAGGGGACTAGGTATTTCTTTGACTACAACCTTATAAGAAGAATTCACTCAAATCTCACCATTGTCAGAAACTTGCGCCCAAATTTTATGGTCCTTATATAGTGCTCAAGCGAGTGGGATCAATGGCCTATGAGTTAGATCTACCCATTCAGTCAAAGCTCCATCCTATTTTTCATGTTTCCTGCTTAAATATGGTGATTGGAACTAAGTGCCAAAATCAAACTAGTCTCCCTGAGTTAGATGAAGAAGGTTCCATATGGTTGCATCCACAAGTAGTCTTGGACCAGAGAGAACATTGTCTCCATTAGCACACCATCCATAAAGTGTTAGTCCAATGGAAAGATACCCCTCCAAAAGATGCCACCTGGGAATCGACCACCAATTCCCTCATCTGAAGCCTTGAGGACAAGGTCATTCTTCAAGGGGGAGGGCATGTTAGGGACCTAACCTCCCTAACCCCTCACATAGGTAGAATAATATAATTCCATGTAATAAAGGCCAATATTAATAAGGCCTAGAAATAAGGAAGAATAAGTCAAATGTATGAAGACCTAATAGAAGATTCTTATTATAGAAGGATCTTCCTCTAGATTGTTCTTTTGGATAGATAGATTTAGTATAAATAGAAGTAGAGGGTATGAGAAATATTGTCTTGGATATTATTGTAATATGTATCTTCTTTGATGGATGTTTTCCCCTTGAAGAGGTAAGTGAACATTTCTCTCAGTAATAAAAGTGCTCTTTCTAGTGTTATTCTGGTATTAGTGTGGTATCAACCACAATAAACAACAGTAAACAATAACTATGACGAAAAACCTTACATTTTCGATATCAACCAACCTACCAAAATTAGAAACATCCAACCCAACCTAACCCAACTGAAAAAAAAAATTACAGTCATATTCAACCCTATATATAAGCTAGGTCGTGTCTTCTGGCTCTAGCTTGCACGCTTTCTTGTTCTGTTGCAACCGCTTTTGCTTTTCTCACGTTGCGTTGTCCTTTTCGCACTTGATTTATGTTTCTTTTTCTTTCTCTGTTGTCTGGCTTCTTCTGAATCTTGCGCAACTCGTACTAGGCCAAAACGGGGACTGTAGTCCTTCTTATCTAAAAACAAAGGGCCTAATAGGCTCCGACCACAAACTTTGACTTTCCCTCAAGTCAATTACTCAGCTATTTCGCAGCTTCCAGGAGAATCTGTTGTTTTCCCTTGTCCTCCTTTTCCTCTTTATTTTTCTCTAATTCTTGCAATTTCTCTTCTTTTTCCTCTTCAAATGAAGGGCCCAACTCTGGGACCAAATACAAGGCCCCCTTCTTCACCTCTTGGAAAATTCCAACTTTATCCTGCCACTTCCTGGCAAGGAGTGAGGCCTCGATGACAAACTTTTGGGTCGCATCTGTAATGCATCCCTTGGTATTCGATGAAAACAACGAGTTCCATTCAGAATCTTCTAGTGCATTGAGTTGATGCATCTTCATATAAACTCTCTGAACGATAGGTCGGAAGTCGCACAACTCCTTTGTTTCTACGGATTGTGCCTCGAATAAGGCATTCAGTTCATTGTGCACTTCCTGGATCTGGTCAAACTTCTGTTGTTTCTCTAGTGGATCCATAGTTGCTGCAACTTCTTCATTCAACACTTGGATTATAGTGCACACATCCTCCAAGATCTGGTTACGTCTAGCAATGATGCCCATCCAATCATTGACTTCCTTGAAAATATGTGTGCACTCAACTGTGTGCTTATGTAGTGTTGCTCAGGAATTATTTATTTCCAGCACTATATTCTCCATCTTCTCCTATAGTTTCCAAGGTTTCTTCTTTGCTTCTTGCTGGGTTTTCCACAATTACACTTCAATATGCTCAGCGTGAATGTCCAATTGTGACCATGCTCCTTGGAGAATTTCAAACTGATGCTCTGACTCTCCTGCATCACTGGCTTCAGGCAGTTGGGGTGAGACCTTCTGAATATCTGGCTAGGCTACGACAAGCCTTTCTTGGAATATTTCCAGTCCATGCTCGACCTGAACCTTGGTTTGTTCCTCTTGTTGTTTGGATGCTTGCGCAAGGAACACTTCCTCCCTTGCAACCTCGACAGACCTCTCTGCCTGCTGGAGTTTCTGATCCAGTTGATCAGTCAATGCTCTAATCATTCCAACCAAGTGTGTTGTTTTCCACTATGCAAGGTCAGTGGAAGACGATGCTACATATTTGGGTGCTCGATTCTGCAGTGGAAGTCCAATGGCCTTTGAGTGTTCTAAAGGATTCTCCACTTCCTCCTCCCCTACAGATGGTCCTGGAACTAGCCTCAACCTCAACGCTGATGGAAGAAGTGTCAGAACGTTTGTTCTAGCCAAGTAGATTTGCAACAACTTTGCACACTGCTGAGGGTTTTGGAGAACCAACTCCATCTGTTCCTGCACAGATGTCGTGCTATTCCCAGAGGTTGACTCTGGTTCCTTCTGAGCCTCAGGTATCTCCTTTTCTTTAATTCCGTCCACTTTCATCATTGCGCTTCCCTGGCCACCCTCAACCTTGGCCATTGAGGGAATGTGTTGGGTACATTTATATTGTGTCTCCTTCGCCATTTGGGTGTCCTATTTTAGCACAAAAGGCACAATCTGTTGGTCCTGGGTGTCTGGGTTTGGACTAGTCAGTTGTAGGCTCTACTCTGGTACTTATAGATTTGGACCAGAAACTTTTGGAATCTGCTCAGGCAACTCTTGATTTGGTTCTGGGAGTTCTTTCTCTGGTTGTTCTGGGGAATTGAGCAACATCGGCTCTGGATCAATGGTTTGGGGTGGGCTAGTGGTTTCGGGGGGTGGCGACTGAGGTTGTGGTGGTGATGGAGGGTTCTCGGTGATTATGGTGGATGGAAGGGTGTTAGGCTCATGTTCGTTCTAAATATGGATGATGGGAGTTTCCTGAACCATTGAGCGAATGCGGGGGATGTCGAATGAAAGGAGTTGGGGGTTCAGAACTTTACTCAGCGATACCCCGGTTCTGAACTTCTTCACCAATGGTTCAGTAATGAATGCAGTGCTCAAAATCTCATTGAAATCATTCCTTGTCAACATGGCTTGCTCTTGCAGTTGCAGGAATATTGTCAGTGTTCTTTTCTTGCACTCCAATGGATGCATCTCCTCCTCCTCCTCAGAGTCTGACTATTTCATAGCTTCCTTCTTATGTGCCTCTGTTCTTAAGCTTGTTCCTACTCCTGCTTCTTTACCTTTACTTTTTAGCAGTTTGACAGGTAAAATGTAGTGCATCCTCGACTTGCGCAGGTTGCATTTAAATCATGTCCATGACCTTACCTCTTTGTCTAAGGCCTCATCATCGAGGTATAAAGGTAGAATCCTCGAGTGGAAACCCTCCCTGTTAGCATGCCTCGGCCATAAAAACATATGGTGTCTTTTCATGTTGAATGTGATGTTACTTATGTTGTAGTTGAGGAGCTCCTGTGGAATGCGCAACCTCTTTGTTACATCAATCAGGCCATTGTACCACTTGGAGAACGTCATGGTGTTGAAAGTTGTATTCTTTGAGTTCATCCTAGAATTCCAGCGCTCGAACATCTTCGTAAGGTGCCCCTTGTATGCTAGTGCCAACAGTCTTCCAACATGTGGCTTCCTTTTTAGCATCATGAATCCGTAGGTGAAGGTGCCTTCCTTCTCCCGGGATTTCTCACAGGCCACTAGTAGTTCCTCCAACAGGTAACTACACCAGTTGAATGCAGCTCCATTGGTGAAAACTTATGCTACCGACAATTCATATAACATGCATTATCCCTTGTAATACGACCTCATGACCTTGTTGGCTATGATGTAGCAGCTAGTCCTGACTGTCTCAGGTAATATCGGGTCAATTGTGGTTCTGCGCCCCCCCCTCTGAATGTGGAACCTTTCATAGTGGTTGGGCTCTCCTTTATTTTTGTTGTGCTTACTGGGACCCTAGAATCCTTTTGACACATCCTCACCTTCGAGGGATGGTCTAGTAAGCTTATGGATGTCTTCAACGTTGATTGGGTACTGCCTATCCAACCAAAGACTTTGGTCATGCACCTTGCTGATCAGGAATTTGATGCACCGTGCAACATCACCAGTGGTACCGAATACCGATAGGTCTCTGAGGTTCATGATAGTCGAGTTGAATAGGTTGACAAATTTCAGTTTTGGCATGAACTTCATGCCTCCCAACTCATCTGGAGCGATAGTCCAGATGACGTCTATGTTCATCTGGGGGAACATGATTGGTTCTGTCAAGTCTAGATCAAGGAGCTTGACCTTCTCCACCTTCCCCTTGATATCACCAATGACCTCAACTTGGGGGTCTCAGGGATCGTCTCGTACTGCATATTTAGACATGGCGCTTCGGCTTCCTGTGGCTATTGCAATTGTGGGCTCTGAGTTATCACAACTTCTGCGGTGAACTGAGGATTAAGGATCACAACTACAGGTTTTACAATTGCACAAGTTTTCTCACTCTACAGAATTAAGAAATTGCTAAGTTCTTTGAAAACAATGCATTCTATGACGAGTTCTCAAACCTTTATACTCAGGCTTAACTGGCAAGTTCAGTAATAACTATTGTTCATCATGACCATGTGGACGCAACTTTGATTTGAGTTTTTCAATGGGAGGGGTTAATGGGGTAAGTCTTATCAGGACATTCTGGCATTTACTTGTGAAAGTTGGATAGGGACGTGGTCGATTTAAGACCTTTCCGTTTGACGGATGGGAATCCCAGTGCAAAAACCAATGACATCTTTGTGTATTGTGACTTTATGGCTTAATTGAATTCATATGGGCTATCGTAATGGAAATAAAGGCTGTGACTAGATTGGGTGTGTGTGGCACATGGACTCATATTACATTCTGATTTGTTCTCCCTTTGACCAGAAAGGGGGTCACCATCATATTAATTATTTTAATTAATGGGTTATTTACACTTCTGATCTTGCACTACTGAGTAATCAGTTTTGCATCAAACAACACTTAGACCAAAAAAAAGGAAATGAAGTACATGTCGTGGTGTGACACTGAACACATCGACTTTATTAACTATATTTAGAAAAATTACAGAAAAATCAAATTTAACTATTATACACGCTCTTTCAGACTAGAGCGACAGTCCTTATAGCTCAATTATGAGACATATAGGGTTTTAGGTGAACACCATTCACCCATCATGTTCGCAGCATACCATCTAGTTGTGCAATTTTGACTGCTCCTGAGGGTTGGATCTCCGCAACTATAAATGGTCCCAACCAATGCATGCACAAATTGCCAAGATGCTTCTGGTACCGAGTGTCATAGAGTATAAAATTGTCTCCTTGTGAAAATACTTTAGTTTTAATGTGCCTGCCATGCCAATATTGTTTCCTTTCTTTCTCAATCGACTGATGGAAGTCTTCTAAAAACCTGGTCTCTTAGAGTTCTTATAACTCCATGAGTCTCTGCGTGAATGATTCTTCCTCTGACGTTCATGTGATATGTGCAATGTACAAACTCAGAGTGATGAACTATGTAGGCACCATGACCTCTTTCCAATAAACTAGCTGGAATGGTGTGTACCTGTGGAGTTTCTTTGTGGTTGTCCTATAAGCCCATATGACTGTTGGAACTCTGTCATCCCAATATTCTTGGTTTGTGCAACAAACCTTTGTTATCCCTCTCTCTAGACTCTTGTTTACTACTTCTACTGTTCCATTGGCTTGTGGGTGGTAAGGGTTGCTTTTGTGATGTTGGATCAGGAACTCTGTTGTAAGATTTTCTATAATGCTACTAATAAAATGAGCTCCTTGATCACTGGTTAGACTCCTACGACATCCAAATCGAGTAATAATTTTCTCAAAAATGAACCTAGCATAAATATCAATCGAACAGTCCTGAAAAAATGTTGTCTCAACCCAATGTGTAAGGTAGTCAGTTTCAGTAATGATGTACCTAGCCTTTGAATGCTTAGCTATGAGGTTGATCGGTCCAATGAAGTCAACTACCCACTTCTCAAATGCTTTTAGAGCTCGAACTGGTTGAAGTGGTAATCCATCTCATCATGATGGCTTACCCACTCTTTGAAAAACATCACATGACATAGCATATACCTTTGCATCCTTGAAGAGTGTTTCCCACCAAAGTCCAGCTTGGACGACTTTTTTCACCGTGGCCTTTCCTCCTACATGACCTCCCGCAACTCCGTTGTGGCAATCTTATAGTATATTCTATCTTTTGTGATCCAAGACACATCTTCTGAGGATACTATCCAGTCCCAACTTATACAATTTCCCTACAATTAAGTGATAATCCATTGCTCTAACAACCATATGGTGTTTTTGGGTTGAGAAATATGTTTCTAGGCAGGCCCATGTACTTAAGAAGACCGTTATGTCTTCCATATACTCTAGTATGGCCTCAATCCAGAACAAATCTGCATATGGGAGTTGATCCTCAACTTCTCCTCCACTTTCTCCTGACTCTAATCTAGACAGGTGATCAGGTCCTAAGTTGCATCTTCGAGGCTTAATAATTACTTCAAAAGAGAATTTTTGAAGTAGTAGCAACCATCTACAAATTGTCCCTTCCAACACAAGTTTATTAACTAGATATTTCAACATAGAATGATCAGTAAAGAACTTAAAATGAGAACCTAACAAATAATGTCTAAATTTATGCAACGCATAAATCGTGGCTAAACCATCCCTTTTTGTTGTTGTGTAGTTGCTCTCATCTTGTGACAACTTCCTGCTCACAAAATAGATAGGATGATCCATGGCTCCATCTCCACGTTGCACTAAGATAGCTCCTAAGGAAATACCTAAAGCATCTACGTGGATGTGAAATTCATTTTCCCAGTTTGGGAATATCAAAATCGATGTTGTGTTGAGCTTCTCCTTTAGGGTCTCGAATGCTTTATCACATTCTGGAACATTTCGACCTTATTCAATAGATTTTCCATAGGTGCAATAATGTTTTCATATCTTCTGATGAACTTATGATAGTACCCTATGTGTCCCAACATGGAGCGCAACTGCTTAACACTCGTAGGTGGCGGAATATTCACAATAACTGCAAGTTTGGATGGGTCTACCAGTACCCCTCTCGGCATACTATGTGGCCCAACAAATTTTGATGTGGTACACAGAAGATACACTTTCTGAGATTCAATGATATCTGCAATTCTCTATATATGTCAAACATCAGATGTAACAACGCTATATGTTACTTGAACAGACTTTATATTGTCCAATCATTCATATAAAATTCTATAAACTTGTGAGTGAACTCTCTAAAAGCTCTTATTACAATCCTAGAGAAAACTGCAGGGGCATTCTTTAAGACAAATGGCATCATGTTGTATGCAAAAGATCCCCATTATGTTATAAATGTGGTCTTCTTTTTCTCCTCTTTGAAAATCCTTACTTCGTGGTAGCCTGAAAACCCATCTGTGAATGAGTATGCTTCTTTCCCCATAACCTCTTCTAGCACCTCATCAGTAAAAGGTGTTGGGAAAGGGTCATGTACACAGGAAGAGTTAAGGCTTCTATAGTCTACATAGACCTTGATATCCTATGTGCCTTTCTTTCTTTGGATGATTATTGGGTTGACCCGTTTTGCTTCTTCCACTGCAAATATAAGTCCAGCTTCCAACATCTTGTCTATCTCCTTATTAACCTTCTCTTTTACTCTAGGGTTAAGGAGGTATGGTCTATGCCTCACAGGCTTTGATCCTAGTTTTAATTCAATTTTCATTTCTCCCATAACTTCTTTGATTCCCTTTAACTCTGAAAAGGTCTTTGGGTACAAATCCTCATATTCCTGCAACAAACTTTGTATTTCTTGACTAGTTTTATCATCCCAGTAATCTCCCACCATAGCTATCTTAGGTTTCTCTGTGGTCCCTATGTTGACTTTGCGCAAATTTAGTATGATTATAGGAACTATCAGTCTAACTGGGTATGATGTTCTGGATTTCTCTGTTCCCTTCTATCTCTTTAATGGCTAGGTTTCTCAATTCCTCTAAATCATCTGGACTTTCTGAATCCTTGCTAATCTTATATCATTCTATAGGATTCATGTATGGAGTTAGGTGAATCTTAGTTTGAAGTTCCCTGCTATATTTTACACATACTACTGGGTTTGATTTCTGATTACTATTGTCTGTAAAAATAAATTCTTTAATCTTTTGCAGGACTACTTCAAGCTCAAGGTACTTACTTGTAAATGAGAAGTCCTTGCAAAAGTGATCTGCCAGCGTCTGCCAATTGTTGGTCTATCTTCTGGTTTCTTCATGTATGAACCAAGCTTTAGGGATTGGACCTAGTGAGTGGGGAAATACCTGAACCCAGAAGAGAGAGGGTATTTCCACAGCTTGCCATAGTGTCACGCACTATTCAATATGTGCTCTGGGATCAGATTCTCCATTGAACAGTTGTGCAACTTGGAAATTTGTTTGCATCTCTGATTCTAGCTGCTCCTTATTCTAAAATCTATATTTGATGG
The DNA here is from genome assembly GCA_009831015.1 of Picea engelmannii. NCBI lineage: Eukaryota > Viridiplantae > Streptophyta > Pinopsida > Pinales > Pinaceae > Picea > Picea engelmannii. The sequence goes on from ML783447.1 coordinate 214,043, forward strand.
CTTACTTCACATCGTCCCAATTTCTGAGTAAGGCTTTATGATTGGCCCACCATACGAAAGGGATGTCCTGGAGGGATAATTGTAGTACTAAGATCCTTTGATCCTACACTACATTTTCTTCCATGCTGAGTAGAAAAATATCGAGTCCTGAGGTACCATCATATACTGGGTGTTCTATGACCTCGGTCCCAACCCATCTAGTTTTTGTGATAGTTGTGCATCTCCTTGAGAATCTTTCGTATGAGCCTTATTTCCAACTATCAAATGCCAGTTCTTAATCTTCTTCCACTGACTGTATACTCCTCCAACTTGTTGATCCATCAACAATAGGATTTATTTAATCATATATTGTTCCAAATGTTACAGTATACAACTGATCCAAGTATTCTCCCTCCATATTATTGTCTGTTGGCTCTATATATCTGGGTCCTACATATGGATCCAAGGGTTGAACTACCTTGATTCCATCTTCCTCAAATGTCATGGTTTCTTTCTTTAGGTCAATCACTGCATAGTTTTCATAGGCCCAATCAATCCCAAGTAGTGTAGGGTAAGGGTCCTTATTCCCCATGATCTCAATCACTTCAAAGTAATCTACTGTCTTCACTCCCGCAACATCTATTTCCACATTCTCTAGTCTTCCTATGGGGAAAATAAAATACTAGTTGTCCATCCTTAACTAGATTGGGAAATATGTCAACCGAGGTTTTCCTAGGGCTTCCCAATTATTTTTAGGCAGAATGTTCACATCAGATCCTAGATCCAACATGAAATCATTAATATCAAATTTGTCTAACTAGGCTACTAGTCTGAATTCTTTTCCAGTTCATACCTTCCTTCTCTGCACTCTATGAATACTCTTCTAAGGAATATTAGTCCTTATTCTTGCCTCTGTGGGTTCTTCATTCCCTAAAAATAGGTATAACGCATTGCACAACTTCTCTATTAATTGGTCATTCCCGAGAATATCAGAGAATAATTGAAACCAAAGGTCAAACACATTTTGAGGTTTCTTTGGTTGTCTCCATGTGACTACAGGGTTTATGGGTGCAGGGGGTGAAGCAGGGGCTTGCACAATATTAGGGTAAACAATAGGTTGTGGGGGCTTCTCTTGCATCTCAGGGCTTGGGATATTCTGAAATACATCTATGGAATTTTTAAAGAACAACTTTTGTTTTAGATGGTCATACTTGTCTTCTTTAGGTGTTGCTTTCAGGATCTAAGGTAGATTATCAGCATCAACTCTTGTCTTTTCCCCTCCTCGAGTAACGATATTGAGGTTGGGTAATTTTCCTTTACTAACTCTCTTTATTTATGAACTAATGAGGTTATTTCCTCATTGGCATACTCAATCTTCCCATTTTGTGATTAGTTATGGGAATTATTCAGTTGCATTCCCATTGGTTCTGCAGTGAGAGCACCATGGTCATCTTGGATGAGCACAGTCTCTTTCCATATGGCCTTTACAATAACAATTATAACATATTCTTGGCCCTATTCCCACGATTTTTCCTCCTCTGAAGTCTCCTCCGACTCCACCTCCCCAACCTCTTTCCGGTCCTTGAGGTGTTTCATTCACCCTGAATGTTGTTCGGTTCAACCTTTCTGTGAGTGCATCCAATGCTCTACATTGATTGGTAGTATGTGTGGTAGATGCGCAGAACTCACAGTGTACTATATTTGGTACTGTAGAATATTTCTACATAATGGGGCATTGTCTTGACCCATTCCCATGGATTCGGAAAATCTCACAATACTCAACTGTTGGTGCTACTTGGCTCTGTGGAAAATCATGATATGGATTAGGGTTATGGAATGGTAAGTTCACAGAAACTTGCAAAAATCCTCCCATGGGTATTGGTGAGGGTTGTTGAGCTCCAAATCTACCCAAGTAAATTAGAGTGCATTTATTATCAATCCGGTGTTTGTAAGACTTAGAGGCATGTCCAAAGTATATGGATTTTAGAGATAGTTTTTATCTTTTATGGAGATAACCCAAAAACCTATCTAAGG